>JARJLU010000923.1:0-30447 GCA_030272975.1 Sparidentex hasta
ATATATAGCTTGATGCTATGTCGGTAGTGCTGGCAATTAAATGTTATGTTTTTGTATTAGTTGTGCAGTTCTGCAGTCAAAGAGCCAGACATTCCCCTCATTAGTTTGTGAAGAGCAAAACAAAGCCAAATGTACCTAAATCTATGAGGTGGCAAGAAACAAGACTCCACATGAACATTGCACTGGTTATGTTGAAGGTAGCTACTGTTATATTTAAGCTGATATTATGTCTATGTGGTGTTTTAAGTCTGTTCAGTGCCACCCAAAACTACCTCAGTTGTATTTTTCTTCATCCAAGTCCAGAGAGATATTTTTATGCAAAAAATGCAGTGCAGTATATCGAGCATCTGTTGCATTTGTGTATGTTGCAAAAAGTGTTATTTGAGTAATAGTGCATTAAAGTGAGAAATAGTAATCCACAGCTCTATGTTCTTTAATCAGATTGTATACAAGGACACACACTAATGACATTGACACCATTTCTATATACCACAATTCCACCTCACACACACCCACACACACACACATTACCGCCAAAGACACTTCATCCAATTCACTCTGAGTCAATGGTGAACAGGAACAAGAACAAGGCCTCTTCCCAGTGTCTGAGTTCAAACACTGGTTATAGGCAATTACCCCTTCTGATTTCAGCAGTGAGTGTTTCAGAAACAGACACTCTCTGAAGGTTCAGCGGATTGAATTACACAGGCCACCGAAGGACTGCCACCATGCCACTGCTTATCGTTTAACCACACACACACATTACACAGCGAGGTGTCTTAAATCACTCCAGTAGGTCAGGGCAGTAAAATGTTTTGATGTTGGTATGAGGTAGACAACACAGACTAAATGCAGTGTTCCAGTGAGAGAAAGAGAAACCCAATGCTAGTAGCAGTGTTGGGGCACAATAATTTTTCTCTGGCGAAAAAATTGTCAACATTTGGAGTCACTCAGGTTGGACCCCCGATGACTACAGCTGTGTTTTTGCCTGCTTTGTCATGTCTGTCACCCAGTGCTATTGGTGCCAGTGTGCCAACGTCTCAGAGACACTTAGGTCGACACATTTCACTTGCAATTGTACATGGTCCTTCTATCTGCTCTACTGTTTTTAGTATTTAGATTATTTTTGACAGAGAGGTGAAAAGTGATGCAATTATTTCCTTCATTTCAACCACAGATCTTAAGATCATCAAGCTACAAAAGCAACAGTTACACTCACAAAGCATTTCTGAACATTTACAGGTTTGGGTCTAGGTTCATCTATCTACAACAAAATACGAGGATAATGATGGTGAGGATGACATTTCAGACTCAGATTTAGACAATGCAGGAATTTTATTTTGCACATTTGGACTAGGTTTAGTAGCATTAAATTGCTCTTATTGTGGGGCCTAATTTCAAACATTTACATTGTAACATCACCTAAGGTGACGCCTTAGCTGTCGAATGTATTACTTTGAGTTTACCTGCTTATATATGTTACAAAAATAAAGTTGTTTTGCCTTAAACACAACCCATGCAACACTTAATATTCTTATTGGTCACGTTAAAGAGAGTGTATTTAGAGCACATTTATTTAGAGCTTAAAGATGAATAAATATTACACCAAATTTGCCCTGGAAACAAAATGTTATGTTCCCCAGAAAAATAACTCTAAATAAGTGTCAGTGTTGCATTCCGATACATATGTATTTATAACACTAGTGCATTGCCTGATGAAAACATGCCATTCGTCACAGATTATCTGATGGTGTGAGGGGTTGACAGATTCAGTCATTTTTTTGGCCTTAATAGATAGGACAGCTTCAGAGAGGTGACAAGAAACGAAAGAGGGGGAGTGACACACAGCAAAGGGCCCCGGGACAGGACTCGAACCTGGAGACCGCAAACTGCTGCAGCAAGGACTACGCCTCTGAATATGGGATGCCTGCTCTACCTACAGAGCTAATTGGTGCCCATCAGATCCAGTTTTTAGGCTGTTTAGCTGCTCACAGACTCAACGGGGGATGGCTCAATGTTATCAAACAAGGTTTTACTTTTGCATCACCATGAGATCAAGTGAGAGGGATCTTGTGTGAGCCCAGCTTCATTCTGAAGAGCCATGAACCCAGAGCGCTGAAGCCAGTGTTATTAGTTTATTCAAAATTTTATGATTAAATAATAAGCGTTGCATGTCCAAATTGCACAAAATTCAACACAGCACTCCCTTTGGTCCTCAGCGACACAACTGACAAGTGTAAAGTAGTCTAGGTCAGCGGTTCCCTCGCAATATGTGAATACAAACAATCAGGGATTCCATGCTTTATAGTTAGATTTCTAATGGCTTAAATAAATACAGAGTCAAGCTCAAAAGTTTACATACACTTGTGAAGAACATGTATATCATTGCATTCTTGTGTTCCAATGATATCTGCAGCTATCATTTTTTGTGATGGAATGACTGAACGTACACAAAAACAATGATGAAGTTTGGTTTAGTAATTAATTTATTATAGGTCTTCTGAAAATGTGACCAAATTTTATGTGTAGCATGGCCTCTTAACTTACTTTGATCTTGACTGATACCAGTAAGAGACTTTTCTTGGCTTATTTTAATCAGGCTTATTTGATACATCCATTAGACTCACCCATGGACACTACAACAGGGAAGTTTAAGGAGCTAAGCATTGATCTTTCAGATCAAAAGTTTGGAGCAAACTTCATCAGTGTTTTTTTTTTTTTTCTTTTTTTTTCTGAGCGTGTGTTCCTCTCATTCCATTACAGAAAAATGTGAGCTGTAAAAATCACTGGAACTGAAGACTGTCATGATATACATTTTCTTTACAAATGTGTCACATCGCGGTGAGGGATGTCCTTTCTTGGGTTTTTTGTCTTGTGAATTTCATGTTTTATTTTGACTCTCCTCTCATTACAGGTCACTTGCACTTCCTCTTGTGTCACCAGTCTGGCGTCATCCCTGATCCTTGATTGTTTCCACCTGTGCTCCCCTCCCCCGTGTATATAGTCTTTGTCTTCCCCTGTCTGCGTTGCCAGAGTATTTGTCGTCTTGTCAAGCAAATCCAGCCCTGTTCACAGCCTTGATTACCACGCTCGTTAAGTATTGTCAAGTTTTATGTTTTGCTTTGTATCCTCTTGAGAAGAGTGATTTTGATTTCATAGGGATTTGATTTTCAGTTTAACTTTTCATAGCCATTTGTTTTCCTCCGTTTGGAGCACTTTCTGTTGTAATTTTGTAAATATAGAGTAGATAATTTCCATAGCCTGTGCACCTTCCTCTTCAGAGTGTTTTTTGTTACGTTTCATAATTCAGGTATTAAGAATAGTGTAGCCTTTTCCTCCTTCGGGAGCGCCTTTTGTTATTTCTCTGTGTCGTTGGTCTTCGCCTTGTCTGTGTGTACCATAGAGTTTCATAGCATTGTTGTTATCATTTCGTCTGAAGAGTTGCAATTCAGGAAATAAAGCCTGTCATTACTTCTGCCATTCTGCATCTGAGCCTTCTTCTTCTGCCCAAGCCTGACAAAATGTATGTGAACTTTTGTATAACAGTCAAGTTGAGATAATCATGTTTTCATTCATGCTCTCAATGTTGTGTACATTTTTCCCTGTGGTATTGAACATGGTACCAAATGTTGGCATATTTGAAGGTATTGTATCAATGTTAGAAATTCCAGTATTGACAGGGGGGTGCAGCTGAGCAACATGTGAGGACATGGTTTTGTGAGCTCTGCCTAGAATGAACATTTATTTAATAGTTCTCATCTCCTTCTCGTCCTTTCCAGGGCGAACGTAACTTTAAAGTGTCACATCCCTCAAATTAGTCGTGTTTTTTTTTTTTTTTTTTTTTTTAAATTCAAAACTGCCCCAAATGCCTAAATCTCAAAAGCCGAAGTCAGGGATGGAACCCTCAGATCCAGCCGCGGAAGCGGGGTCAGGGTCAGATGCTGATGCAATCATGACTGCCATAAAGCAAATGGAGCAGTGTGTGCTAACAAAGATTGACTCGTCTGTGATGGCAGCTGCAGGTGGACTGCACAAGAAAATGGACAACCTGGCTAGTGATTCAAGGACACAAATCCTGAGTGTGCACGCACAGTTTACAAAGGTAAATGAAGAGGTGCAGAAGGAAAGGATGGGGATGCTCGGAGGCCGACAACTGTCAAGTTCCACTACTTTCCTAGAAAGTGGATGTTCTTCGAAAGGCCATGGGTGTATGTCCCATCACCCACAACAGCAAGCGTTTCTCCATTTACCCAGATTACTCAGCCGCTGTCAGAAAAGAGAGGGCAGCATTCACCAAGGTGCAGAGGATTACTTCGCCGGTGCGTGGGTGTGAAATACGGTCTTGTATATCCAGCCACATTGAAGATCACGGCCCCAGCTGGCGAGCAGGTATATTTCGAAGACCTGAACAAGGCAAAGCACGACATTGACACCAATCTGCACCCATGGGAGACGGAGGGAGAGTGACAGTTAATACATGGGGCCATAACAGGTACTATAGCTGCACTATATATTGCTTTAGCATTGTCATCGCGATGTAGGTGTGCACTATAGCCACATCGCAGAGCCTGATATGTAGGAGGCAAATGAACTCATCTAATTTCAAATGTACTTGACACACACTGTGTATGCAGACTCTGCATGCAGCGATCCACCTATCACATTAGTTCTTAATCAGTGTGCAGAAGCAGACCACGCCCCTGCACATGGTGTGAGTTGCTGGTAACAACATTGAAAAATGAGCAACGAACAAGAGAAGATCATCAAAAACGAAGACTTGGTGCCAAAAAGAAAAGCATCATCAATTATCTGGAATTATTTCGGCTACAGGAAGGATGATATTAACCAAACGTGTTCTGTGTCGACAGTGCCTTGCATCTGTTGACTATTTATGTTGGTACCACACAGCTCAGTATGACAAAAAGAGGTAAGATCAGTGCAGTTTTCTGTCCACAAGATAGCAGCAGTGCAGCATGACATAAAGTGCTATTCAGGTCATCTGATGAAAAATCCTGTATTTTTTCATATCGTAATATATTTGCAGGGTTGAAAAAAAATCGTAATGGAATTTATCTAATAGGTATCATACGTGCTGAGTGTTAATATTAGTTTGTGCTATAAAAAAAAAAAAAAAAAAAAGCAAAGCACCATCACTGTGGCTACAAAAGTGATCAATGATATACTTGTTGCTTTTGCTGCAAAGCAGTACTGTGCTCCACTTTTCATTGATATGTCAAATAAATCTGACACTGTGGACCATGCTGTTTTAAAGCATATGCTTCTTTGTTTGGGTTTGTCAGATCATGTAGTTTCCTGGTTCATAAATTATTTGGGTGATGGGAGTCAGTACATTAAATATGATGGTCTGTGTTCTGATTTGTGAGTGTCCACAAGGGGTGCCACAGGGTTCAATATTAGGACCCCTCCTGTTCATTGTGTACATTAATGATTTGGGGGGAAAACAATTACGCCTATGACACAGTTATTTACTGTTTTGGATAAACTTCTGCTAAAGCTGTTGAATCTCTGCAGAAAGCTTGATTTGGTCCAGCACACACTCCTGCAGCCAAAATGAGTCCTCAATACTGACAAGACTAAACTAATATTGTTTTCAAACACTAAGAAAGTACCTTAAACTGTCCCCACAGTGTCCACTGTTGAGGGAAATGTCATAGAGGTGCTTCATAAGTACAAATACATCGGTGTCTTGCTTGATTACTCCCTCACCTTCACGCCCCATATTGACAGTCTTCTTCCAAAACAAATTTTGTTTCTCTTTTGAGGTGAAAAAGCAGCTTGTCACTGCAAGTTTTTTATCCGTTTTTGATTATGAAAACCTGATGTACATGAATGCTTCAGTTTAATGTCTAAGTAAGATTGACACTGTTTTTCATACTTCTCTGAGGTTTATTACCAACTGTGGAGCCTTGACCTAGCATTCTGAACTGTATTCTCAAGTGGGTTGGCCTTCTTTGTCCACCAGGAGGCTGGTACACTGGTGCACTTTTATTTACAAGGCCATGCTTGGGCTACTGCCCTCCTCTGTAACCTAATCACATGGAGAACTGTTGATTCTTACTGATTTCTTTGAATGCTTTTAAATCCAGGCCGACCTCCTTTACTGTAACTTTAATACATATATATATATATGTATTTATATATTTATAATTTGAATTTACTTGTAACAGTTTTTTGTTTTTTTAATATAATTTTAATTGATAATTGTGTTTTATAATTCTAATTGCTGTCTGTATATTGTGAGTGTAACTGTATAATTTCTGCTGCCTCTTGGCCAGGAATCCCTTGAAAAAGAGGTTTTTAATTTAAATGGGACTTTCCTGGTTAAATTAAAGGTTAAATGCCAAAAAAAACAGCACCCCACCGTTATTAATGAGGACCAAACAGGCTTCATTCATGGACAGCAACTATTTCTAATTTTTTTTACATTCAACAGTACAACCTGAAGTCATTTTAAGCATTGACGCCAAAAAGGCGTTTGATAGAATTGAGTGGACCTACCTTTTCACTGCTTTAAAAAAGTTTGGTATGGGGCCCATTTTCTGTAAGTGGATCAAAGTTCTATATTCCATGCCTATGGCAGCAGTCAGGACAAATGGCCTGATTTCAGAATACTTTCTGCTCCACAAAGGTACAAGGCAGGGTTGCTGTTTGTCGCCCTTCTTGTTTGAGATTGCAATTGAACCACTCGCACTTACTATTAGAGTATATCCAGGGATGAAACAAACCATAAAACTCTGTTTCATGCTGATGATCTGCTTTTGCAAATATCAGACCCAATTGAGAGCACGCCCTACCTTCTCCACATGCAGCAAAAATTCAGTAGCATATCTGGGCATAAGTTAATTTATCAAAATCTCATTTCCACTGAATAATCTGGCAAGACAGATCACTTATGAAAATATGCCTTTTAAAATTGAAAATGACAAATTTACTTTTCTGGGAATAAAATAGCAGGTTCAATTAAGGCTATTTTCAATAAAATTACAGGTTTATTTTAGACTGTGTCAAAACTTCCATTCTCACTGGCAAGACAGATAAATGCAGTGAAGATGACTGTAATGCCCAGGTTTCTTTATTTATTTCAAATGATTCCTATCTTTCTCCCAAAGTCTTATTTTGCCCAGCTGGATCGCTTTATCTCCTCGTTCATATGGAATAGAAAACCTGCACGTATCAAGAAGGCAAGCCTGGAGAGAGTTAAATCTGATGGTGGTCTGGGTTTATCTAATTTGTTATTTTACTATTGGGCAGCTAATATTGTTAAGTTGACATATTGGATCACTATGTTTGTGGATAAGGAGGGTCTGGGCTGAGCTTCACTCCTAGTTTCCCCAATTTCAATCTTGACTGCCCCTCTCACACTAAATTTCAAAGCACCTGAACTGAACTCTAATTTAACAGAGCCACAACAGGGGTGAAACAACTTGCATGTAAATAGGTGAGCAGGCAGTGTGGGACAGGGGTGTGACGGTCTGGTGGCATTCAGTCTGACAACTAACAACTCTCTCATCAAATAAATATGAACATGTCCCACACTTCAAAGCACAAGACCAAACAACAGTAATGTGGTAGCAGATAGTGTCTTATAGCAACCTTATATGAGGAAAAAATACTGAATTTACACATTTGTCACATTTCTGCCTGAAAAACAGCACCTGTCCCCAGCCTCACGAGACACACAAAGTTAGCCTTTTGTTAAAACAAAACAAAGAAAACCAAAAAAAATTTTGAGTAATCCCTGACACCTAATCTAATGTAGGCCTACTGTAAGTGCCACTGATTTGCACATTACTATATATTCATTTTTTTTTTTTTTAGAATGATGGGAGCCTGCAAATGGAAGTTTGAATTTATAATGTTCCAAAAATGGTCTCACATCCTGTCTGTCCTATCTTTAAGTTGTGTTCTTTTTCTGAACTACAATAAGCTTTTATCCATCATAAACCGCACTTCATTCAAATTCAACATAAACAAAAGAAAACTCTAAAACAGTCTTGGTTTGTCCTTCCACAGTCACATCTAGTTTGGTTGAAATAAAGCCTCAGTTCCCATTGATCCCATTGTCCAGCTGTGTTCACTCCCAAGCAGGCCCCTTGTGAGAAGGCAAGCAAACCAAGCAATTGCTTGGGGCCCCGAACTGGCCTTGGGCCCCAAGACAATGACTGGTTATAAATAAAATGCAATGACAAACTGTGTGAGCGCCCCATTGATAGTCAATGCAATAAAGTGCAATGACACTGTTATTGGGATCCCCCTCAAGGGGGGCCCTCTCAGTAGTCACTGACAACCGCCAGCCAGCCAGGTTCGTGCCCTCTGCTGCTGGCAAAATACAGAACCTTGGCAGTCATCACATGAAGCGTAATTATGCATCAGGAAGCCAGAAAAGAAAGAAGAGAAAGGAAAAGGAGAATAAGAAAAACAAGATAGAGGTAAGTGATACATTACACTGGATAAAATAGCTCTACTTGTCTTGTACAGTTAGTGTGATTTCGCAGCAGGTAGGCTAGCAAAAAATGTTTGTTAGCTACCTGCCTGACAGCCAATGCTGCTTGTGACAGTTAGTGCAACTTTTTTTTCGAGCAGACAGAATATGGTTACATACTGTAATATGTTTATTAACAGAATAAGGAAGATGCAGATCTGTTCCAGAATCCCTGTTTATCGTAATTAACGACATCATTGCTATAGCTTTGTAATAGGTTTTGATGAAACTTGCATAGCTTCTCTACTATTCTTACTATTCCACCGTGTGCACCAATATGCAAACAGTGAAATGGTCAAACGTACTTCACAGGTAATTTCAGATTTGTTTTCAATTATTTTCCCAGCTACACCATCAACTTCATCCTCCATTCATGAGGAAGAAGCTGACATGGAATAGAGTTGATCCAGTGGTGCCATGGCCTCCTCCACAGATGCATCACTTCTCAGTGCGGATGTTTCCTCTGTAGCACAAGGTACCATAAGCTCCATAATTATAGCTGATATCCTGCACAGCCCAGAGTTTAAACTGATGTGTGAAGTGTGTGCTGTCATATTGTTAGAAAAAAAACAAACAGTGCAAATCACTATTGAATTCTCACCAAACTGTGTAAATACCAGTCACTTTTACCCATGGACATTTCAGAATTTTTAATATACAGTAGTGCCTATCAAATTTCTAGGTGTCAGACACTCAGTGATGCATTCTGTACCTGAACAGTGGATTATATTAATAAAAACATTATCTTTTACCCAGCCACACCGTCAATAGTGTATATAATATAAAGTGTGAGTGAACTTAAACTGTATGGCTATGCTGTGGTTCCTGTAGGCTTTGCGTGCGGGGGGGGGACTCCATGTCCATTTTGCTTGGGGCCCCCAAATTCCTTGAAACGGCCCTGCTTCCAAGTTGCTAAACTCGGTTGAGCTGAGCTTTGTTAACCTTTGTAACACCCCCTGATGATTCGAGGTCCTGGTCCAGAGAAACTTTAGAGCCCCTGGCTCCACCTGAGTCATGAGCTAATTAGCTAAAAGTGGCTAGCTACAACTAACGGTAGTAAGCAAAGAGTAGCAGTCATCTTTTACCCTGGTGATATTCTGCCCCCTGTTTTTTTTTTTTTAATAATTAATAATATATTAAATATTCTCTATATTCATGTTACATGGTACATGATCATAAAAAGCTTTACATGACATTCACGACAACCTGCATTACACCTCTCTGTGCTTCTGAATAAAAGATGAGCACTGCTGCCCTCACAGCTTTTTACAATTTGACTGACTGCTCTGTAGTAAAAGAAAATAATATCCACTGTAAAAGCTAAGGTATTGAATAAAGCTGACTCCATGATAGATGACAGTTGTAAATGTAGAATTACTGTATATTAAACTGTCTTGAACATTACGAGAGCTTCTTTGACATCCACACTGAGAGAGTTAGTGTGGAGGAACCAGTCTGATATGACATTATAGCCAGAGGGGACATTGATAATTCTGTGTTCACCAAACTAAAGTAAAACAGGCAACTCGACAGAAGCAGTGCCATTAAAATTCAAGTCCAAAAAAGTGATGGATGTAGTAATACATTCTGTCTTCATTATGCATGCCCTGGGCCCTTTTTAAAGCTGCAATAAGCGTTTTTAAAATAGCAATGCAGGACAGGGTAACACAGGTGTCCCCCAATAACAGCAAGATGTATGTGGCATAAAGATGAAGAAATTCTGAAACAATCCAATATTTAATTCTATTTTAAATGGGAAGTCAATGTGAACCTTAATAACAGTTTTGGAGGACACAAAAATGCATGTGCTGTTCCTGCCACAATCTACCCAGCGGTGTTTTTTTTTTTTTTTTTGTTTTGTTTTGTTTTTTTATATTGATGCAGCAGTAGGCCCTAATAATGATACTATCTAACTTTCCCTGAGCAGCTGTCCTGGACTTAACTTTGACAGTCTTCATGTTAAGTGTCACTCTTGTGCTTTCTTGTGATTTATGCCTTACTGGAATTGAATGTCATACATTGCCCTCCTGCCTCTCAACAAAACCTCCAAAAAGTCAAAATATTAAATTCATCTCTGCTTCATGTTTGAGCTTGAAGGCTACATTAGCTGCTACTAGCAACTAGAAACACCTCAGACGAAGAAAAATAAAAAGATGTTAATAATCGTGTATGAGTGACTATAAATCAATTTGGTACTCTCTTGAAGGAATTGAGTAGGCAATAGATAATGTTGACACTCGCATAATTACAGCATCTAGCTACAGTAGCTCACACTTCAGCTGAAGAACATTTGAAAAAAAAGAAAGGACAGTCCACTTAAGTTAGAGAGAGCCAACACATTTACTGCATAAAATGTGTGCATAAAAGATATTTCCCTCCAAGTTTTGCAAATTGTAGTCCTATCTTTTCCTTTGCTGTAAGCCATTTGTTCAACATCTAAAGTGAAGCCTCAAGCAGCAGCACTATGTTATATTTGAAGCTCCAAGCAAAGTTCTCCTAGTCATTTATTATATTTCATTTTATCGGCAACGTTGAAGGCATGTAAGTAGATATCAGAATATTTAAAGTTAACCTTGGGGTAACTTCACCAGAGAACAGAATCTACTGGATTTTCCAAATTCTACATTTTCAAGAATTGATCTGCCAAGAGGGAAGACATGTACTAAAAATAATAAAATGCCAAGACTAATAAAAGTCTTTCATTATCTGTGGAAAACTTTCCCTTTTAGAGCTCTACCCTCAAAGGACAAGGAAGAAGACTAAAGAATGTTATATTCACAAGCAATGCAAAACGAACACTGTATTTCATCCTCTGTGCTTTGACTGCTGTATCATTAAACATATTAATTTATCCAATGCTATTTGGTTTGGAAGTTTTGCTTCCTGACAATATAATGGTATGAAACATGGTTGTATTACGTTTTATGTATTTTCTGTTGGAATTTTGTATGCATGAACCCACAGAAGGAATGGAATTTAACAAGACCTGTGTGTCCAACTTGCTGACAATATGTTGCAGACATGCAAATGTATGTTTCATGACTATTAACCATGTATGTTTTCTGCAACATACCGTAGTTTGTCAACACAAAAAACAGAGTTTATTCTGAGTCAAAGATCAGTGAAAGGTGGCGTGAATATATTTGTTCATCTCATTACAAAGCAATGTTTTGATGGGAAACCTTGGGTTCGGAAATTCAGGTGGTTTACACTGTCCATCCAAACACAGTTGTGGACCAAGTATACCCTTTTATGGCAACACCACTCCCTGATGGCAGTGGCCCACCCAGCAAGAAAATGCGGCCAGACTGCTTTTGAATAGCTTGAGGGATTTTCCTGAAATCTTCCATATCTGAATCCGACCAGTTGTCGATGCAGGACGGTTTCTTAAATAGAAATGGCATTGATACCCAATTTTCATACCCTCATGAAAAATCCATGGAATGAAGTAGTGTTGGCAATACATCAGCTTAAGTAATCCAATAATACTTTATTTTAATGGAATATTTTTAATTGATATGTTGTAGTTTTATCATTAAAACTTTTTTTTTATTCATTCCCTATTAAAGTATATTTTAATTAAACGTATAATGTTTTCAATCGATCACTATCAGTTTTTCAAGTAATTGTAGGGGTGGGCGGATTGGTCAAAATATCGATTGCATAGATACCAATGTGAGTATTCCATCGGATCAATACTAACGCAATGAGATCCATATTTTTGTTGTAGGTTCTCTTCTATAGCAAATCACTTGTATTTCTTCACAGAGTTTAAGCGATTGCAGCGTCTCTCTCAATCTTTATGCCCAGTGCTCCTCTCCACCTTTCTCACTCCGCTCACTCAGGTTCACTCTGAAGTATGAATATGGCAGAATATAATAACCCGTTTGTGTATCTGTTGAAGGAACATTAGTATTCCTATTTAGGCTAAATTAAATATTATTTTCTTATTTGGCTAACATTATTATCATAATCATGATCAGCTAATTAAAGGCAAAAGTACAAAATCACCCAATGATCAGGAATTTTCAAGTAAAAAGTATCGGCAATACTGACCCTGTAATTACTTGGTATCAGATCGATACCAAATTTGCAGCATCGCTCACCCCTAATTAATAGTGATTAATAATTGTATATTATCAACCTCTCATGATCTGTGGGATGTGTGGGAAGTCTGACCCATAGAGGCTCCACCCACCAACATACAGGACCCAAAGGATCCATTACCAGTGACCCAGTGCCAGACACCACAGGACAACCCCAGCGGTTTTATGACAATGCCTTAACATGTACAGCTGGTTTGGCTGCACAAGTGGAACCTGCACAACATTTAGTGGGTAGTTTTAATGTTATGACTGATTGGTGAATGCTTCTATGACCAGTAAGGCCGCACACTATGTAGTTCCAGCATTGACATTGTTCGTTGGCAAATTCACACTCGTCCTGCTGTAGCTCTCCAGCTGCTTGACACAAAAAGAAACCTCCCATAGTTCTAATTTTCCATGAACAAATACACAAGAGAAGTCTTTTGTGTAATTTGTTCTTGATGCAAGAGTTTTTAGATACATGGAGTTTGTTGTTTGT
Source organism: Sparidentex hasta (assembly GCA_030272975.1). Classification (NCBI taxonomy): domain Eukaryota; kingdom Metazoa; phylum Chordata; class Actinopteri; order Spariformes; family Sparidae; genus Sparidentex; species Sparidentex hasta. The sequence continues at coordinate 13,088 of JARJLU010000923.1, forward strand.
GAGTGACACACAGGCTCTGCATGCACATAGCTTATCAAATCTCCTGATGAACCTGATGTAGAGAGGGCAGAAACATTTTTGGCAGCTTGTGAGAAGTGACTAAAAAAACTAATGTTATGCCAAAGAATAGGATTTAAAAGCTGGCACTTTAAGCACTGGATTAGTGTTTTTTGCCATACTGACTCTACTAAGATGTTTAGCTGAGCTATTTGTTGAGGCCTTTCCTGCAAGCATGTTTTCAAACAAAACATTCAAATACAATTCTCTTTTTCTCTCTGACTTTGCTAATTATCTGTGTTGGTATCTCTCATCTGTTGAGTGTAGTCAACACATGACATTAGGCTGGTAAGCTTGCTGACACTAATGGTTGAAAGAGTATAGGAATATGTCTTAAAATTCCAACTGACTCCACTCTGTCAGAGCAGACGGCTATCCACAAAACAAAAAAAAACAAATCTACACTATCTGCCTAAAACCAGATATTGTCAGACAATGTTCACAACTGGCTGCTGAGCATAGTGGAGCAGCTCAAGAACAATCAAAAACAGAGCCAAAAGGAGAGTGATTATAGATGAACTTTCATCAGGTGTAAGAATTTCTCCATGTCTGATAGATATCTAAACATGCAACTGTTTGCATACATGTTCACCATGTCAACTCCACCTTTATTTGGTAATAAGTAAGCACATTCTTTTGGCCACTTGTTAACTCAACAGTGCTATATCAACACTCTCTGCAGAACAAATGCTCATTTTGTTATGTGCAAAAAACCTCCATAGAGTACCTTCACAGGTTTGCCATATAAAAACCACATCACTTTTCGTAAGTTCATTCTTAATTCTCTAATTCTCTAAAGGGAATCTTAAATGGGTCCAAAGATAATTGTTTTGGTCATCGCTCGCCATTTTTAGATATAAAAGGTGTCACATTTGCTCCAAGGTAAGGGCTGTCTTTCTGAAATGGAGGCATACTATTCCTCCTTTTCCAAAAGCCGCGACTGTGGTAGGCGTAAACATGTGACGTGTGTGAAGCACAAAGTTGGGCTGTGAACAGTGACAAAGAATTTGTCCTTAAAATAAGAGCTTTACATTGCACCCCACTGGAGTTTAGAACTGGGTTCTTAGCGGGGTGCTTTTAATTTGAAAGTAGCGATCATTCTTAGCTGGCTGCTACAACAACAAGTGGACAACAAAGACAGCTACAGAGACCGAGGAGACGCTGCATCTCTCCTATCTCAGCGGCTGTCCAGTTGCTCATCTAGATGTCCACAGATGAAGTGATGGACTGCTGTGATCAGCTGTTTCCTGGTTTTCCTGGTTGTGGGTCGCACAACAGTGTACGTCATCAACACTTCTGCCCATCACACGCAGTGGCCGGCACATTGACACCTCATTTTTAGATAGCAATGGAGGCGGAAATAAGTGTACCCTCTAAGGTGGCAAATTGGCAGCCCAAACAGACCTCCAATTTGCCGCCCTCTGTCTAAAACCACAGACCTGGCCACAAAAAAGACGGCCAAGTTGCCGGCTTATTGCCCAGTATAAAAACGGCTATTAACAAGGTCATCATAGTGAAGCCACTTTGCTATGTTGTTACATACTGACATTAATAATCTGATCTCATTTTAAGTGTGTTGTGGCTCTTGTTTTTCTATGTGAGATCAATGAGCTCAGCAAATGGCTGTAGGACACCATACAGTACCTTCATTAGACCCAGTTATTTTCCCTGAAAAGTCCAGTCATTGAGGCCTGTTCCCTGAACAGCATGGCTCAGTTCCTGATGGCTGAAAAAAAGAAGTGCTTTGTGTTTGTAGTGGCATGGCCTTTGCTGTCCAAACCTGTTTTCAAATGCATCTTTAAAGAGGGTAGATGTTAGCTACTGCAGCATGTGGGCAAAGCATTGCTGACTTCCTCTGGTGAGCACCTGATCCACAGTTTCCAGTTTGCAACTGGAAAGGTCTTACACTTCATTGTCCAGAATTTTGTGGAAAGCACACAGTAAATTCATGCTTCATATTTGGGCTGTTGTCACAATTGACTAAACCAATTATTTTTAACTTGACACTCAGGCCTTGTGTTAGGCCTTTTTGGGGCAGTGATTAACTGAGTTAAATTCAAATTGTTACATTTTAAGTATTTGACATGTCAAATGTTAAGTTTAACTTCAGATCCCCTAATAACAGAATTTCTGACTTTTCATGGGCAACAACAAAAATGTAGGCCTAGCAAGAGGCTTGACAACGGAGACAGAAAGGCATTTTTTCACCTTGTGTCAAACCTTCCCTGTCAATCCTGAAAACATTATAGCCATCAATTGCAATGTCTTCATCCTCCATTATATTAGACAACCAAGTTTCAGAGGAAACAAAGCTATCGGCGTTTTTACATAAGGTACATAAGGTAACAGTTATGGTACAGCAAAAGAGACAGAGACTATAATGACACAAAGTATATAAAATAAAATAGAATAAAGCAAGATGAATGAATAGAAAAAATATATATATATATATATTTTTTTATATATCTGCTTTTGCTAGTAGTATCTGTAAGATATATTTTTTGGCTCTTCCTTCCATACCTCTTGGCAATAGACCAAGTAGGGCTACCATTGGGTCCATTGTAATATTTCCACCAAATATTTTTGGTAATATAATATTAATATAATATTAAATAGTGTTTCAAATAGTGTTTCAAACACTTCCTTCGAGAATGCATCCAGTTTTGGGCACAGCCAGAGTATGTGGGTCTGATCGCTAATGTGTGGGCCGCAGTTTCTCCAGCATTTATTTGAGTGTGTAGTGCTAAATTTAGTTGTAATTTCAGGTGTCCCAAAGAACCTCATGACTACCTTCCATTTAAATTCTCTCCATACATTTGAATTAGTTACCAGATGTACTTCAGTACAAATTTCCTCCCACATATCATGCAATATGTTGGAATTAATTTCAATTTCCCATCTGTCCTTAACCTGTGCAGTATTTTTCAAATTCATGCTCAGGAATATTTGGTAACAATAGCTTATTAATTTCTTATCCCATTTTTTTGTTTGTACTTTAATCAATAACTCTTCAATTAGTGTTGGTTTAGCAACTTTGTCCCAGTCTTTGTGTTTTAATAAGAAATCCCTTAACTGTAAGTATCTGAAGAAATATGTGCTTGGTAGCCTAAATTCCTCCAACAGCTGTGTAAATGATTTAAAATTGCCAACATTGTGGAGCTGATGTAAATTGGTGAGTCCATACTTCGACCATTTCCTGAAGCCTGTATATGATTTAGAGGGCACAAAATCATTCATATATCCAATGTTTGTAAGTGCTGAAATTGTTTTAGGCAGCCCAAATGTAGATTTTATTGTCTTCCAAGAGTTTGTTTTTGAGCCCAAACAGTAACGTAATCTATTTTTGATACCAAACTATGCACATTCATGTGAATTACCTCCCCCAGACCTTTTTGTTTGATGAAGTCCGCTCGACACCTGTAATCTGAACCTGGTCTTAGATTACAGTAAGATTTTGAAGAACAGAGATTAGTTAATGGTATGACATTGTTACTATTTACAGTCTCATCACAACTTTGAGAATGAGAGGAACCAACAGATGTGATGGAACTAACAGTTAATGTGGGTGTTAAAACTGAGTCAGGAGTTGCAGACTTAATTAATTAGTGTTACTGTGTAAGATCTGTGTATTATAATCATAGGTTCAATGAGAAACCAAGACTGGAATATTGTAGATAGATGAAGCAGCGCCAACAGAAACAGGGCTGACAGAAGATCTCACATGGGTGAGAGAGTTAGTGGACAAGATAGATCCAACACCAGCTTGACCCGCATTGTCAGGAAAAGGGTTATGGGATGAAAGGTTTGGACACTGGGCCGGGTCTAACTGGGAAAATATCATTTTAGACTGAATTTAATGAAGAACTGTTTTTTAATACATGCACATCATTCTGAAATAAATATGGATTATAGGCTATTTATATTCAAAGGGGGGTGACAGACAGCTGCTGCTGCGGATGATGATGATTCACTTGACGTGTCTGTTCAAACAACATGTTTATTTTCTCACATAATGATCAATGAGGCAGAATATAATTAAAATAATTTGTGTTTGAATTTCTGTCATTAATAAATATTTCATTTTCTTTTTTGCAATGGTAAAAAGAGCAAGAGAGACAGAGAACTCCCCAAAGACTCCCTGCAATGATGCTAATGTCATTGAACACAATGCTGCTCAGCTTCTTCACTGGGACAGGGAGGGGACAGTTATGGGAAGACTGAGCTGCTGCTGACTCATCTGTTGCTGCTGACTCATCAGTTGTTAAGTCTGCTAAAAGGAGCAGTGAAAATGATTTAATATGAAAATCTTGCTAAACTATTCCTTGCACTGATTAAATTTTGACGAAATGTGGGCTAACACTAGTCTGTAGCTAGCTATCTTATTTCACTATGGACATTAAGCCAACAGGTTATTACCACTCACAGACTGAAGGCTACCCACCTTTATTGGTGAAAAACTGGGTTACAGATTGAGACCCTTTCCTTTGTCTTTCCTCTCTTTCCAGATTTTGATTTACGCAACATTGTGATCCCTGTAGTTCTGGTACTTCCACTGACTGCAGCTAAGCACCGTCACTGATAAGTGCGCTAAGGCAGGACCAACCATTTCATGCAGATACAGGGGGGTGGTCAGTCAGTATGGATGTTCACTTTTTGGTCAATGGGGATATTTAACTTTTACTGCCAAAACACAAAGAGATCATTAATTGTATCATTATATTTGAAATATACACTCAATGATGACGGTTTAATAACATTATAATAGTTTTTTTAACCTATTTTTTGGGGCCCCTGTCAGCCAGGGGCACTTGGAATTATCCTAACTTTTACCTCCTATACAGTGCCCCTGGACTAAAGACTGAGGTTGGTAGTAAAGTTTTTAAATGGCAAAAGCGATACAATTCCTTCTGCATTTTCTTTCCACATTTAAGTTCATAAACTGCTGCTAAGCTTTACTATGGGAAAAGGGCTACAGTGTCTGCAAAGCCCTGAGGAGTTTCTCCAGAGTTTCTGCAATATTGCCACAACGACAACTACGACAACACAATAGTGGAAGGTGACAAACCCATGGTGAGTTACATGTTTCTTGTTCAAAATCACCTCACATAATCATTGCAAGCATGGCCTGGCTCTTGCAGCCAGGGACAGACACTGTTTTTCAGGATGAAATGTGACAAAGAGGACGGACAGGATCACATATACTTTTCCACATATAAACTTATTATTATTATTATTATTATTATTATTATTATTATTATTATTATTATTAATTAATTAATTAATTAATTAATTAATTAATTAATTAATTAATTATTAGTTATTCATTATTCATTATTATTATTATAAGATGCTGAAGACACTATCTCATTCCACATTGTTACTGTTTTGTCTTGTAATGTTGCTTTGTCGCTTGAAGTGTGGAACAATTTGATTTTATTTGATGATTGAAAGTTGTTGAGTTGTTAGCAAGGCGGAATATTGGCAAAAGATTTAGTCAGTCAAGGTCAGTGTGAATGGGGCTTATTTGTCTAAGAACCCTACAGCGCTGTGTTTATGAGTACTCACATACAAAGAACCTATATAAAACATATAGGTTTTAACGTACGTTTCAATATAGGTTTTGAATATATGCAACATACATAAAATTGGCCGGTTTCATATACTATATGTACATATAGGTACATACATAGGTTTTATGTATGTTGCATATATGTATGAACCAATAGTTTGGCACTAGAACAGTCTCAATATTATTCACAAATAAATGCAGAGGGATTTGTATCCGTAAAACTGGATCTGTATCTGTGCCTCTAATTTGCAACTTGTATATCATCATTTGTTCACCAACTTAGTATTTTTCAGTGAAAAAATATTTGTGAATTTCCACCTATTTGTGTGGATACTTTTGAGACTCTTCTACCAAAGGCATAGGAACTGGGGGGGACATGTCCCCTCCAATATTGGAGACAGACGCCTTTGTCCCACCCAAAATTATTTTATGTCCAGGAGGATAATTGTATTTTCTCTCCAACGTGAGACTTGTTGATGTTAAGCTGATGTTGTGATTCAACATCTAACCAGTACACTCTTGCTAGGTAAATGTTGCTACTATCAAAGGTCCCACATTATACTGTTTTTCATCAATTTCACACAGCTGTCAGAGGTCCAAAAACTCTGTATTCGATATGCATTACCCCAAACCCATGCATGGTCCTGAATTTTAGCTGTCTAAAAGTCACTCTACAGAGCTCTATTCAGAGCAGTCTGTTTCTGTGCATGCACCTTTAAATGCTAATGAGCTCCGTCTTTCAACTCCTACTTGGAGAGCCCTGCCTGCTACTCACTCTCAAGGAGAGGATTCCCCTTGCATTAGCAGTAGCATGCGCTAATGTTTACGGTGGATGTATATATGTATCGCTATGGCTCGCAGAGATTTTTTTCTTTCAGCCATACCAGTTTGACCCAGAGTGGGACCCAGAAGGGAGGCTCCTGAAGAAGTACAGACTCTGTGGCTGCAGCAGGACATTTCAGAATGGTTAGTGTGTTGTTACATTTACTACCATGAAGCTAATGGCTAACAGCTAGCGAAAGCTGTGTTTGTCTCCAACACAGTCTCCAAACTCTTGGACACTGTTAGCATCGTCTCTGTCTCCAGTCTGCACGTTTCCAGACTTTTTACTGTGACAAGCTCCATCGTAATATCATTAAAATTAAACTCGCTTCAAACACCATTGCATAGTGGACCGAAGCAGAGCTAATTAGTTAGCCAGTTTCCAGCTGACTTCACCATACTCATAGGCAACTGTAAATACAATCAAACTGCGGCAGCACTTTAAGGTTGCTCAGGTGCAGTTGCTGGGTCCGGTATGGTTGGGACTAATCCTTTTACGAGGGTCAGTGTTGAGGCAAAGCCAGCTTTGTACTGACCCTCATTACTGAAGCAGTCCGATGCGAAGTAGTTAGCACACACACAAGCTAACACGAACCACAGAATGAAATGCAACCACTGTCTCTTTTGTTTTTCTGTAGCTGGGACAGAATATAGGCACTGATGTTGATTTTTCATTGGCCATGTTGTTTGGGTATAGTGACAACCTTTGCAGTTGTTTAGTTATAAGAATATGTTGAGAAACAAATAGGTAGCACATGTTTTTATTTTGGAAAAGAGAGATGGATGAAGAAGGGACACATATGCAAATCTCTTGCAAGTATTGTCAGTGTAGATTGGGTGGATAAATGTCACTGACAAATTGCTGCAATTGTCCATAACATCCACAACCTCAGTACTCTCCTGCTGTTGGATGATTTGGGGGCAGGGAAGGAGCTAAAACCTGCTGCAGGACATGACTTAAATGAATAGCCAGTTGAAGTGTCAAGGATGTGCAGCAATTTATGTGACAGCTTGTGCTCATGCATCCCAAGCTCAAACAATATCAGATTTTCTGTGGGGACATACCATTGTAAAGTTTGTTTCCCATTTGACTGTCAACAGTCTCAGCAACTGAGTGCGGGAAGCTACAGCAGCAGCCGGGTTTTGATTTGGGTTTTTGCCCACTGTTTCCCATGTTTCTCATCCCAGAATGCCATGGTTTTCGTTAGGTCTATCTCTGTAGGAATTTTTTTCTGCAACATTGTCAGACACAACCTCAACCTGTTAATGGCAAAAACAACCAGTTATGGTGGACATAACTTTGATGGTCGAAGTTGCCCCAAAAAATTAAATTGCCATGTTGTGGCTGCCAGCTGAGGTTACTTTAGGTAATGAGTGCTTAAAAAAACAAACAAAAGAAAAACCTTGTGAAATCCTATGTCAGAGCACAGAAGATTAGAGGACTGGTTGTTCTGATCAACCAATTATTTGTATGCAGGTTTTTAACAACACCTTTTAGTATTGGATCAGTGTGCAAGGTGGCTTGACAGGAGGGTGGCCAAAACCAAAACAAACTGTTTTGATGTATGTTATTGCCCTGCGTGTTTGTGTATGTTGGGTACGTGTTTTGTCCTTTTTGGTCTGCCTCTCCTGCTTAGTTGCTCTCTGACAGTCTGCCTTGATTGGTAAATCTAGCTTGTTAGCTTGTGTCTTTATGGCTACTGGTTAGCAAAAGTGTCTTTCAAGTGACCGGGCAGATATAACGTTAGTTTGTGTTCAGTACACTCTGAAGTGGTTGATTTTGTTTGGAGAAATAACGTTGTTTTGTTGTTTTGTTTGGAGAAATAACTCATGCTTATGAAAAGCAGGATGGTGACGATAATCACCTAAATGATTACCTGGTAACTTTGCCTACCGTGATGTGAGGAATATTGTTTGTTACTCGGGATATCGGCTAACCCACCCAAGCCAAAGTCACTGAGGTAGTCAGGAAGTTCCTCGGTGGCAAAGCACCGGGGGTGGATGAGATCTGCCCTGAGTGCCTTAAGTCTCTGGATGTTGTGGGGCTGTCTTGGTTGACACGTCTCTGCAGCATCGCATGGCAGTCGGGGACAGTGCCTCTGGGCTGGCAGGCCGGGGTGGTGGTCCCCCTATTCAAAAAGGGGGACTGGAGGGTGTGTTCCAACTATCGGGAGATCACACTCCTCATCCTCCCTGGGAAAGTCTATTCCAGGGTACTGGAGAGGTGAATTCGGCCAATAGTCGAACCTCAGATTCAGGAGGAACAATGTGGTTTTCGTCCGGGCCGTGGAACAACGGACCAGCTCTATACCCTCTGAAGGGTGCTCGAGGGTTCATGGGAGTTTGCCCAACCAGTCCACATGTGTTTTGTGGACCTGGAGAAAGCATTCGACCATGTCCCTCGTGGGACATCATTCTCATTATGTAGGAGGTGCTCCAGGAGTACGGGGTCGGAGGCCCTCGGTTAAGGGCTGTACGGTAAGTCAGACCTGTTCCCGGTGCATGTTGGACTCCGGCAGGGCTGCCCTTTGTCACCGGTTCTGTTCATTAATTCTATGGACCGAATTTCTAGGTGCAGCCACGGGCCGGAGGAGGTCTGGTTCGGGAGCCACAGGAGTTCATCTCTGCTTTTCGCGGATGATGTGGTCTTGTTGGCTCTTTTGAGCCAGGACCTCCAGCATGTCCTGGGGCAGTTTGCAGCCGAGTGTGAAGCAGCTGGGATGAGAAACAGCACCTCCAAGTCCAAGGCCATGGTTCTCAGCCGGCAAAAGGTGGCTTGCTCCTACCGAGTTGGGGGAGAATTACTGCCTCAAGTGGAGGAGTTTAAGTATCTTGAGGTCTTGTTCATGAATGTGGGGAGGATGGAGCGTGAGATTGACAGGAGGATCGGTGCAGCGGCCGCAGTAATGCGGTTATTGTATCGGTCTGTCGTGGTGAAGAGAGAGCTGAGTCGAAAGGTGAAGCTCTCGATTTACCGGTCAATCTATGTTCCTACCCTCACCTATGGTCATGAACTTTGGGTCATGACTGAAAGAATAAGATCCCAGATACAAGCGGCTGAAATGAGTTTCCTCAGCAGGGTGGTGGGGCGCCCCCCCTGTAGAGATAGGGTGAAGAGCTCTGTCACCCGGGAGGAGCTCGGAGTAGATCCGCTGCTCCTCCACATCGAGAGGAGCCAGCTGAGGTAGCCTGGGCATCTGTTTCGGATGCTCCCAGGACGCCTCCCTCGGGAGGTGTTCCTGGCATGTCCTGCCGGGAGGAGACCCCGAGGAAGACCCAGGTCACACTGGAGTGACTATGTTGCCCCGCTGGCCTGGGTATGCCTTGGGATCTTCCCGGAAGAGCTGGTGGAAGTGTCCGGGGAGAGGGAAAACTGGGTGTCCCTGCTCAGGCAGCTACCCGGCCCTGGATAAGCGGATGAAAATGGATGGAAAAAATGGATGGACGCGGGATATCCACAGTGATCTGCATGAGGCACTCTTCATTGTAATTTAGTTGTATTGATCAAACATAGAACAATGAGGGCTTATGTTGTTGTTATCTTGAGTGTGTTGTCTTGGTTATCTGGCGTCCTCTGTTACCGTGGTTACAAGCCTGCTCCTCTGTGGGTAGGGGCTCTGAAGGCAGAAGAAGGAGGGACCTGGGAGCTGGGTCATTCAAATTTTCTGGTTAAATCCACTTTTTTTCAAAACTCCAGACTGCAGCTTTAATGAGGCTGCAGACCTTTAGACATACTGATTTTTCACAACTGGAATGGAGGAAAGTACAATACACCAATTACATCCCTGTGGGACTGTTTCCCCATTGTTTCTCACACTCCACCCAGGAAGTCGAGATGAGAAATAAACACTGACAAATATATATTATTTCACATTGAAAATGTTGTTTTATGGCTGTGTTACAACTTTGCAGTTATTTCCACTCGTTTGCTTTCATGCCTCATACCGGTCTTTGCATATCTGCTGAACTGTGTAAATTATAATTATCACCTCACAGTCAAGAAATAGACATGGAAGAACCCCTGTGGCATGGAACATCTGAGGCTTCTGGGGGGGGTTTCACACAAGTATGTGTGTGTATGAGAGCACTGGTGAGAGCTTGCTTTTTACCACAGAGTACATTCCTGTACAAATAACATTGAGAAATTCTATGAGGGGGTACAGTATTGCAGCTTTTTGCTCAAGACTCTATCTTCCTGTAAGTGAGTTTTTGGGCATGTGTTATGTTAAAATGTACTCAAAGTCTGAATGTCTCATTTGCAGTTACTCATAAGAGGTTTTATTAAATACTGGTTAAACACTGACAAAAAAGAAAAATCACAGTGCTTTTCAAGATAAATATGCTCAAGATAATCGATAAATATATGGTACTCTATTATAAAACAGTTATGATAATATAATTCCAGAGGTTGAGATTTGATTTGGTAGGGTTCTGTTTGAGTTATATTGAGACTTGGTATTGGACAGGCACTGAATTGAAAACTGTAGGAATGTGGGAGTCCTTGGCTAAAAGACTTAGTAACTTATAATATACCCATAAAAACCAGATGCATAGTTTGCATGTTTCTCCCTACAGAGCCCGATGCACCGTGAGCATGATTTAGATGATGTTGTCACCATTCAGTCACATAGACATGACTAAAGACTTGCATTGGGATTCATTACCGAAGATTGGAGCCAAGACAGTCATTTTCAATGAAAGTCAAAGTCGTAAGGTCTTAGATGGTTTTGAGTTTCTTTCTGCTCTAAGGTAATAAAGTCTTTAGTGAATGTTGACAATTATGTCACTTCTGTCCGGTTTTCAGAAAACCCTTTTTTGGTTTTAGAATGCATTCTTGATGGGAACCCTGGGTCTTAGTCAGTTGAATCAAATAATCACATATTTCTAGGTTAAGCACCACTCATTCCCAGTTTCAGCCCAAATCCATTCCAGGGCACTATTGAATGCAATTAAAGTTAAAGTCTTATTAGTCTTATTAAGTATTGTTTTGCTATATTTGCTAAAATTGTCATTATGATCTGACAGTAGAGTAAGATACAGGTCATTTTTGAACAGATGTAATGTCTGTGCTTCCACCCAGTGGCCATAATTAATTTGCAGGAGTCCACCACTCACCAATGATCACAACCAATCAGAGCCAAGGGGAGTGTTGGAGAAGTGTCACTCATGCTCATGCATATGCTGCTGGCAGCCCCCCACCCTAGCAGTAGTGCTAACAGTAATACTCGCAATAGCACATGGCACATATGGGAGCTATGTCATTGAAATTTTCTGTCCACTTTTTTCTCATAACTTGACTGCATATTTAAGCCTTGTTAGTTTGGGTAATGAGTGCTTAAAAAACAAACAAAAAAGCTTGTGAAATCCTATATCAGAGCACAGAAGATTAGAAGACTGGTTGTTCTGATTGACCAATTATTTGTATGCAGGTTTTTAACAACACCTTTTAGTATTGGATCAGTGTGCAAGGTGGCTTGACAGGAGGGTGGCCAAAACCAAAACAAACTGTTTTGGTGTATGTTATGGCCCTGCGTGTTTGTGTATGTTGGGTACGTGTTTTATCCTTTTGGTCTCCCTCTCCTGCTTAGTTGCTCTCTGACAGTCTGCCCCCATTGTCCCTGTCTGGTGCTGGCACGGCAGTCCGAAGTCAGCAATTAGGGACTGAATTAATAAATGGTTTGCCAGGTTGACAGTCATGGCGGCTGATCCCTGTGACCAGTTAGGCTCACTTGATACAGATGGTTGTATGTGCTGTATTGTTGATTGTGACTTGTCTGTGTCTGGGTACTGGGCCAAGGTTAGTACATTTAATACTGCGATTTCATGAATTAGTTGGTTGTCTGTGTTAGTTTCAACAGTATTAGTGGTGCTGTTCATTTTGTATTTCTGTTTTACAACCACTATGAGACGAAGTTTAAGCAGGGTGATATTCATTGTTTTCCTTGTAAAGCGGACATACCTCTGGATTTGGAGTCCTTTTTTTGTAATATTTATTTGTTGATTGAGCAGTATCTACCAGCCGTTTTCCCCTTTCGGCATCCTCCATTTTGTATTATTCTCATTTGGTTTAAGCTTTGGCAAATACATTATTTATATTATAGCCATAAACATCTGGTTTAATGTTGCTTCCTTTTCCATGTGTAACAAACTTAACAGATTGCCTGGTGGAAACAAAACTTAAGTTGGTTGAAGAGATTCGGATATTGACAACTGCTCTTCCTGTTACGGTCTGGTGCCCATATCCTGCCTGCCACTGGAGGCAACAAGAATGCAAAATGACACTGTTTTGCAAATGGCATGTACAAAAACACCTTTTCTACATCACAAACCTGATGGTGCAGTACTCGATCCACATGGATCCACTTGTGATCCATCGATGGATGGAGTGCAACTCCTCTCCATCCATCGATCCATCTATTGTCAACTGCTTATCCAAAATCAGGTCGCGGGGACAGCAGGTTCAGTAGCGAGCCCCAGACTTCCCTTTTCCCAGCCACATCGGCTAATTCTGCCTGGGGAATTCCCAGGCACTCCCAGGCCAGAGAAGAGATATAATCCATCCACCAGATCCTGGGTCTACCCCTAGGTCTCCTCCCAGTTGGACATGCCAGGAACACCTCCCTAGGAAGGCGCCCTGGTGGCATCCTCATTAGATGCGCGAACCACCTCAACTGGCTCCTTTCCACGCAGAGGATCAGCAGCTCTACTCCCAGTCCCTCCCGGATGGCTGAGCTTCCCACCCTATCTCTGATGGAGACCCCAGCCACCCTGCGGAGAAAACCCATTTCGGCCGCTTGAAGCCGCAATCTCATTCTTTCAGTCATGACCCATCGCTCATGACCATATGTGAGGGTAGGGACAAAGATTGGCCGGTAGATCGAGAGCTTTGAACATCCCGGGGGACCCGGTCATAAGCCTTCTCCAGATCCACAAAACACATGTGGACTGGGAGATTGTACTCCCAGGCCCCCCTCCAAGACCCCCGGGTCCCGCAGTTCCTCATCATCCCCGCCCTGCCCACCTGTTGTTCCAGAGCACTCCCGCACTGGGTCCCGCCGATTATACCATGCTTCACATCTGCACCCCGACGGGCCCTTGTCCCTCTCATCTCTTCCTCCCTATCCTCCCCAGAGAAGTCCCCTTCATCAAGCTCTGCCCCTCTGCCCACGCAGACTCCACGTCCACTTTTCCCTCCGATGACTTTAATTGTCGGCAACTCCATCATAAAAAACATACGCTTTTTCAACACAGTCACACAATGTTTTCCTTGTGTGAAGGTCCTTGACATCTTATCTCTGCTCCCCTCTCTGTATCAAACTCTGGCAACCTCCATCCAGAGAGTTATAATCCATGTTGGTACTAACAATACCTCCCTTCAACAGACCTTCACTAAGATCCACTTCAACCAACTCTTAAATTTCTTGACTAACTGTGGACTGTCTGCATTTATCAGTGGTCCCATTCCCACTTCTGGCCATGGATGTAGCCATTTCAGCCGAGTCCTCAGCCTGCACACCTGGCTCCAGTCCGCGTGTCGAGCTCATCCTGGTCAAATCTTGCCTCCTATCTGTGCTTCCCCTCATGCAGCCATCAGCCCTATCCTGAAAAACCCTGCCTCAGATCCCAATAATTACAATAATCTCCACCCCATCTCTAACTTAACTTTCATAAAAAAAAAGTAGTTGCCACTCAATTACATACACATTTAACACAAAATTCCCTTTATGACCCTTTCCATTCTGGTTTCAGCCCCCACTACAGTACTGAAACTGCCCTTATAAAAATCACTAATGACCTCCTTATTCCAGCTGACTGTGGTTCTCTCTCCATCCTCATCCTCCTTGACCGTGCAGCACCACCTGCTCATCAGAAATCAAATCCTGGTTCACTTCAAACTTCCTGAAATTAAACAGTGATAAAACTGAAATTCTTCTAATTGGTACCCAATCTACTTTATCCAAAGTTGGCCGTTTCCCTCTTCTCATCGACAGCTCCTAAGCTTTCCCCTCCCCTCAGGTTAAGAGTCTGGATGTCATCCTCGACAGCACTCTTATCATTCAAATCTCACATCAATAACACCGCTCGTTCTGCCTACTACCACCCATGAAATATCAACCGACTCTGTCCCTCCCTCACCCCCAGCACTGCCTCCATCCTTGTCCACAGTCTTGTCACCTCCTGTCAGGATTACTGTAACTCTCTTTTTTTTGGTCTCCCTCACAAGTCCCTCCATAAGCTTCAACTGGTTCAAAACTCTGCTGCAGGAATCATCACCAAAACCCCTTCTTCCCACCACATTAACCCCATCCTACAGCAGCTTCACTGGCTCCCGATCAAACAAAGAATTCAATTCAACATCCTTCTGTACACTTTCAAAGCTATTCATCACCTCGTCCCTCCTTACTTGTCTGATATCCTTCGCATCTCCACTCCAGCACGCTCCCTCTGATCCTCCTCTTCCCTCCACCTCATTCTCCCCCCTGTAAACCTCAGCACTATTGGGAGCAAAGCTTTCAGTTGCTCTGCTCCCCAGCTCTGGAACTCCTTACCACCCGACATCCGTAATACCAACTCTCCCCCGTTTCCAAAACCAGACTCAAAACTCACCTGTTTAAAATTGCCTATTCACTCCACCCCATAACTGTAACACCACCTTACCTCTATTGTTGTTTTATTAAATATTGTACACTGTATGTTCATTGATGTTTTGAATGTTGTTTATTGTATGTTTTTTTGTTTGTTTTTGGATGTCTGAATGTTGTTTTATTAAATGTTTTAATTTATGTTTTTTATCCATTGTTTTATTTTGATGTCCTCCTGTAAAGTGTCCTTGAGTGTGAAGTGAAAGGCAATTCTTAAATAAAATTTACTGTTATTATGATTGTTATTATTACTTGCAACAAATCACTTTACAAGATGAAATCGTTTTGCTTACCTTCGCCTCTTGCAACAAGCCATCAGTAGCTCTTCAAAACCTCTTGCTGCCATTCTTAGTCTCATCTTGCACCCAGCAACACAGTGTTTGGATGCGTTGCACTAATTAATCCATGTAGAACACGCGGAGTCACATTAGTTCCAATACCATTTTACAATTCAGTCAGCTCAGGGGGGCCAGGGACATTTTTACAGGGGCACTGGCCCCTGTGGGCCCCCCATGCAGAACTGCTACTGTCTATGAGTGATTAAAATGTGATGTGGATCATAACAAAAAGCAGATTGGAATATATTGTATGTGATATTGGATTAGGTTTGACTGAATTAATGGGGACTGTTAGCCCTGGTGGAGGTGTGTGCCATTCTAGTTGTGGCTGTATTATTCCAGTATTCCAGTCTTTTACATTTTTTTATATTTACCTCATGAATATTGAGCAAGTTGTGCAGGTAAACTGGAAACTGATTAGTTTAAAATGATGTATAATGGCCATTAGAGTTTGGCGGAGGTAATAAATGATTTTTTTGTATGACTGCACAGAAGACCTGACAAGAAATCCCTGGGGAAATCTAAGTTCAAGTCAAAAAGTGCATGCATTACAGTGAGAGTGGATGGTAAATTTGGTAGTAATTATTCACAATACTGTGTAGCACCAGATCATTTAATGAGGTGGGCAGGATGGGGTGCAGGGGCCATGCTAGAGTAGTGGTGTGTCTATAGCAATTCATGCAGCTGGTCCCCTTGTGAATATTTTCTGTCACTGATCCCATTCACACACGCACAGATGAAGGAAATTGCATTAAGCATTCAATATTCATACTCCCTGTTCACCTTCCACCTCTCTCTCTCTTTCTCTTTCATCCTCTCACTCCACTGCATTTTTGCCTCCTCCCCTTCTCACTCCACAGTGGTGGGATGAGGTCTCTATTCCCCCTACATGCCATTTTGATGTAGTGTGAAGTAACTGCTGGTTGGGCTTTGCCACAATTGCTGATGAATATAAATTGAGGATGAAGCAACAGGCGGCTCAAGGTCACCTGGGAGGATCATTTCAGAATGTGGTTTCATTGTTTACCCAGTAATGAGAGAAGGGATCTAGATTACAGAGCTGAATGAATGGTCCCCATCCATCCACCATTGACAACTCAATCATGGCTCTGACTTCATGCTGTACCTGAGCTTCTGAGGTGCTCTAGTCACTCAGTTCTATGTCTGGTTAGGTCTGTAAAATCAAAAACTAATACAACAGCCCTTTTCTCCAGCATATGACCTATGTTCATGAAATTGGTGTTCACAACTGCAGTTATGTACTTTATGTAGGGAGTTTGTGACTGAAAGTAATAGTTGTTTTAATCCAAACCAAAGTAATTTCTTAAGCCTAACCAAACTAGGACCGTATGCTGTTTTGGGAGTCACTGGCAATCAACCTATTCAGGTATGAGGATGTGTTGCTCCATGCACGTTGAGGCAGGTAATACAATCCTTTCAAAAGGCCACTCCTAGACTGCCACAGTATTATATTTACATACAGTTATGTGGCCCCACCATGGATGAAGGCAATAATCCATTGGAAAACGTGACCTTGTATTAACAATATGAGTCCACAGCCACACTGACAGCTATGTGAGACTAGACTCAGCCATGGACTCTTTAAAATGTTAAGATGGTTTGAGCCGTAAAGAAAGGGAAGAGTGACTGAGAGGTACTGTCCAGCCAGGTTTGGTTCTGTGAGCTGAAAGAGTCTACCATTACTAGACCTGAGCACACTGGTGTGGGGGTGGTGGGGGTATTGGAGGAAATCAACAAGATAGGATGGAGGCAAGTTCTTGCCTTAAAGGTCCCATATTCTGTCAAACACATTTTCTCTGGTCTCTACATATATAAGCTGGTCCTCCCTGAGCCTACCAACTCCCAGAATGAGGAAAACAAGTGATTCCTGCATGGTCTTTGCAGCCCACCCACTGGCAAAACGGCGCTCCA
>JARJLU010000924.1:0-26699 GCA_030272975.1 Sparidentex hasta
AATATATATATATATATATATATATATATATATATATATATATATATATATATATATATGAAAATGGTACATGTTCTCTTGCCACTGGTAAGTATTAAAGCCTCTTTTAGCACATGTTGTTGTACATATTGAGCATTAAGTTAAGGTCTAGAAAACTTACTCTACTACTGCACAGAAAACCTACAACATTCATTACCAAACAGTGTCAAAAATATCTCTATATCATGAGGTCAGCGACTAGAATTCCCTGTAAGCAACGCACCCCGATTCCTTTCTCGGTGATAAAGCGAGTTCAAATAGGTAACAGACTCTCCCAATTTCATTCTCCTGCTTTTCCTTGCCGTTCCACTTTGCGATTGTTTAGATCAATTTTGCAGTGGATAATTTCTGCTGCGCTGCTCACTAGCCTGGCATGAAATTGGCAGCGAGGTTGCCTTCAGTTTGCATGAGAGAGGAGGAGGAGGAGGAGGAGGAGGAGAGATGAATGAGAGAGAGCTAGAGAGGGAGAGACACACAGACGCGATCGAGAGCCCCACAGGCGGTACGCTGTTTTTAAACCAGGAATAATCAGCTGCATCACAGAAATACAAAAAAGAGAGGGTCAAAAGGAACAAGGTAGAGTGGAGTCGAAGGCCCGCGGCTCTCTTCACACACAAATACATCTGTTACTGGTGATTCAAGGATGTCACACCCCGGGATAACGTTCACTGTCAAAAAGCATGCACATCACAAACTGAGACCTGGAAGTACTCTACTACTGCAACGGCACAACGTTGTTCTCAACACAGTACTATCAGCGACCTAACGGGAAAAAGCACTTGCAGCTCGACTTAGACCTTTTGTTTATCAGGTGAACACAGGTATGTATTTAACAGTACTTAGACGCTGAACCTAAGAAGATTGGAAAAGTGAGCACGAGGCGTGGTTACAATCAAGCAAAATGGTGCAAATTACACATAACGAGCAATTTCTGAGGCCAAGTTGGCCAGTTCATCTCGTGTGTATTTGTAATATATTCAGCCGCGTGGTTTCTGGTTTCCTCTTGAGAGAAGCTTTTGTGGCACATCCGTTCTACGCAGCTCCAGCCGCCACAAAAGTGCTCGAGTCATGCGGCACAGAGGAACCGCTTTCAAAATATGGCAGTGGGGTAATTTCATTGGTTGTGACTGATGTTCAGCGCCCGTGCCTAAATGAATCCTTCCAGCTGTGCCACAAAACTTCGCTGTGTAGCGACGGCACGTTGGTCCCTGCTCTAAAGACTAAAGACTACGGTTAAACTGCAACGAGGTTCTAAGTCTTGAACAAACGGTAACTCTTAAGCTGGATGCATCTGAAATGCCAAGACAGTTTTTTTCTGATCCTGTTGTTTTATTTTTGTCTCATCATATGAATAAAGTAAACAAACACAGACTATGTATTACCTCTGTGTTTCTGCTTAATGTTGCATTACTTCCACCCCACAACGCTGGTTCACCACTTGTTCTGTCTGCATGGTCTGTCTCGCAACCAGACCGCATCACACTACATTACACACTGCCGCAGCAGATTGTGAGACAGTCGTTTAGGCTGTTAGACCAGACAGCATCACCCACATTTATATGTGATTTAAAAGGCCAGGCCTCTGACTGAAGGGGCTGGGAAAAACAAAGTATGATGCGGTGATGTCGACCAAGGACACACAAGGCAAAAAATAGAAAATAAAAATCAGTGGTTACTCTTAAGTGTAAACCTGCTCTGACATCGTCTGCTGGTTTGTGGACTAACACTTTTGAATCCTCGGATTTGGTTTAACGCCCGTCACCATCTTGGTTTTTGGAGCCGGCGTGACGTGTTTGCATGACGGCGTGGAGCTTGGAGCATATGCACTGCCACGCCTCTATATTTCTATTTGTTCTTTCAAAGTATTTTTTTTGGGGGCCTTTCATGGCTTTATTCATGGGACAGCTTGGAGAGATGACAGGAAATGGGATGAGAGAGAGAGG
Source organism: Sparidentex hasta (assembly GCA_030272975.1). NCBI lineage: Eukaryota > Metazoa > Chordata > Actinopteri > Spariformes > Sparidae > Sparidentex > Sparidentex hasta. The sequence continues at coordinate 1,983 of JARJLU010000924.1, forward strand.
GAGGGGGACATGCAACAACGGGCCACAGCACAAGGCCTCTGTGCATGGGACGCCCTGCCAGGCCTCTATTATTTGGAGCCCTAAAACTCTGATTTTTCAGAATGAGTTTCAAAAAATGTGTTAAGATGTTTTAAGACGGCGGTTTTATAAGTCTCTGGGTTTAATAAACCTCCTAAAATTAGGCCCATTTTTCAATTCTGAAGCAGCAGTGTCCTCATTATGTCTTTTTTCAAGATTCTCACACTTAAAACAGCTATAACCTTAAAATGCAGTTGACAGGTAAGTGTATTGACTATAATAATGATACAATATTAGAACACTACGATTCTGTTTAATGAGCACTTTTACTGTTGATATTAATGTACGTTATGGTAATAATACTGATGCTGGTGACTGAATGCAGGACTTTGACTTGTAATAAAGTAACTGTACGATGATGTACCTCAATATTTTTCAACCCTTGCCAGGAAACCAAAGATAGACGTCCAGCATCCACAGCAATCTCAACACATAAAAAGCTCCATCAGTACTTTGCTGGGTTGCTAAATGCGAACCACATCGTCACATGGTCAGTTGATAGCAGGAATAAATGCTCAGCAAAAAAAAAAAAAAAAGAAAAAAAGAAAAAAGGAAATCTATCAAATGAAAAGCGAGGACAAAAGTGAGGAGATGATTAGGGACCAGTGGGAGAGTGGGACAGTGGAATACAAACAAGCGATACGTCTGTGAACTTTAAAGTGACCCACTGTTGCACGAGGCGACTGCAATCAACAGACACCGCGGAGTCATTATCTGAATCCCCTTATTCTTTATGGTTATAAAACAGGGGAAAATGTTTCCTAATAAGCCACCCATTATCTCTGAGCCTCATAAAGCAGACATAAGAACATTTTCCTTCCGAAAGCAGAATGAGCTCTCAAGGTCAACTTTTAGTAAACTCATTTATATGCCATTTAGGGTCGAGCTCCATAAATCCCATCTTTCATGCGCTCTTTCATGGCAAGTTGGTGGATGATTGCGCTGAATGTCATTCAGCGCTCGTCGATTGAATGACAGAAAATCTTTGAAAATGCTCGGCACTTGCTGGGGGGGGGGGGAACAAAAAAACAACAACAACACACAACAACTTGGCAAGAGTGTAGAAAACACCGTGTTGAATCTTTATTAGCAGCCGCTCTGAACATATAAGGGCGTCTTTGTGAAACGCTGCTGAAGCTCTCAAATCTCTCCGTGCTGCGACACACCCTGATCACATCTCCGTTTTTTTTTTACATTATTTTTTTTTGCCTCTTAGCAGGCTGTTTTGCTGCTGCTTGTGATTATTGAACGTTAAAAAAGAAAAAAAAAATCGCGGCACCGGAAAAACCAGATAAAGAGCAAAGTAAAATCCCTATTTGAAAATGGATATGCAGACTAAGAACCATAGCTTAACTGTCATTTGTAATCAACTTGTTTGAAGCCCTTTGCTCTCATCTCTCTCTCTGAGCCCCCTGTGGTATTTTTTTTCACTCCTCACTCTGAATCTCTTCACTCCGCTGAATAAAAGGCCTCAGAAGAAGCCCCTCTCATCCCACCCAACAAACAAGTAAAAAAAAAAAAAAAGAAAAGAAAAGAAAGAGGAAAAGGAGGTTCTTTTTCAGCATTTTCCATGTGGACGTTCCTGATTTTTCATGTCTCTGAGCACATCTGAACGCTGTTTACCATCTCCGGGAACCCGACGCTATCTCAGATAGATTCAAATGAGATTTTCCGCACTATTTGACAACAGTGCGCCGGTGGTTTACTTTGGCGGTCGCCTCGCAACTCTCAGCCTGGTGGCGAGGCTAATCTCACTCAGGTTGCAGCTCAACTGTCTCGGCGGGACTCCAGCGAGGGTGGGGGGGGGATTCGCTGTCTGTCTACGGTTCAAAGACGGACCTTGATTAATATTCTTGAGGCAAAAGCTGAGGCATGAGACAGAAAGAGGTGGGGGTGTGTGTGTGTAGGGGGGTGCAGAACAGGACTCCCCAGCGTTCCTGTCAAGTTTGGTGTCTGACTGTACGGACGCCGGCCACCTCAACGCCGCCGCCGCTGCTGCGAATACTTGGCAGCCCGACGTCTGGATCTCTGAAGATAACGCGTGCTATTAATAAACAAACAGAAGCAATTACTGGGAGGCAGAGGAGAGGAGAGGGATTGGATTAGGTCAGGATGAGCGGCGGTCTCACTGAAGTCTAAACTGATGAGCTGCAGCACTCCAAAGACAGCAGAGATACCGATCCCTCCTCACTGACCCCTGCACTCCCACAGCCTGCAGCCACGCGGGGAGATAACACCCCTCTGTGTGCGCGAGCGCGGGCTTGTGTTTGTGTGTCTGCACTCCACATGTGCATATCTGTGTGTATTTGTGGATGTGTGGTCATGCTGGATTTTTTTATAAAGTGAAGGCCCTGTGCTATGGAAAATAATGTCCTCTATATGTCTGTCTGTTCTACACCGCCATTAAACTACTGTTTATTGTTGTTTTGGTTTTATTTCTTGGGGGTTATGGTGGGTGAGTTGGTGACACAAGTTGATACCTGACGCGGCTGGATGAATATATGTCGAATGAGTTTTGTTCATTAGGCCTTGCAGCATGGATCTCTGATGGGTAACAACGTCCCCTAGCCCTGACCTAATGTAAACTCATCTAAGCAAGGAGCAGACGCTCAGAGTAGCTCGACCAGCCCTTATATCTGCATTGTCTCTTGGTAAACAACAACGGCTGGCCTCACTGGCTTAGGGGGCCCCATCTAAATGCAAAGGCCCACTCGGTTGTCCAGTCACTATCGCTGTCTTTTAAAGATCAAATAGTCAGCAACCCACTCCACTGCAATGCAATCAGTATCTGTAGCATCGTCAGCTAACTTCATCAGCTGATACTGTGTTAGCTAACAACAAGCTGCTTAGCAATCGGCCTAGCCAACCAAACACACTCCTCAGCTATCTCAATAAAGCCTTAATTGCTCTGGCTAACAGAGATGGGTTGCTCAGCAATGCTCCTCTGTTAAGAAAGCTAACATCAAATGAACAACAGGTGTTTGGGGGTCTGATTTAGCTTAATTTCATGTAAAAAGTAAAATGCTAAAATTGTCACCATTTTTTCACAAACAAACAAACAAAAAAAGACAAAAAACTAAACTAAACAAAACCTAAAATGACAGCTCGTTTAGAGATAGTCTTGGGGCTTATGTGTGTATCAGCGCACCTATTGTGTTTTGTGTGAGTTTGCATGGATCTGTCTGTATTCACGTGCATTTGTGTAGGAGGCCCAACGTAACGTGGAAGAAAAACACCAAGCGTGGAGCATAAATGAGGGCATTAAAAAGGTAAATGTGTGGTAATAACTCATTGTTTTGGCGCAGCAGGAGAAGAGCAGCGCGGGGCTTCCTCCCTCTCGCTGTTCCGTCAGCGTGTCACTCGGCTGGGCTTCAGATTAAGTTTTAAGCTTATCTAGTTACGATTTCCACTGTGGCATCTGGAACTCCTGTCAGAGCTGCCTCAGCACAGCAAGTCTAGCATGCAGTGGGGATGACTGACACTCACCACCATGTCTCATTCTCCTCAGAGACTCTGAATAGTCAATAATTCATCAGGAAGGTATACTCTCCTGCACGAGTGTAAGGTACAGCACGGAGTGGAGACTCTCTCTCTCTCCTCCCACCATCAGTTGATCATTTCTCTCTCTCTCGAACGAGAACTCCTTTCCCATTGCCTCTCCACTCTCTCTCTTCAGCTCCCTCCCTCACTCTCTCTATATTGCACCACTTCAATAATTCAAAGTGATATATAAAAGTCAATGAAATTTGCCATACCTCGGGTCATTACGATGCCTGCCAGGGATTTGTGTCGAGCGTGCGCAGGACCGCAGCCGCCCACCAGCGACCGGTACTTCTCCCTCACCAAGTGGAATATTGAATCGGCAAAGTCCTGAAAAACACAATCGCTCCCTTAATTTTCTACTAGACACAATCTCCAGAGACTGACCTCATTTCTCTGCATAACTTCCCCACTTCCCTGATCTGTTCAGGTAAGACAGTGAGGCCAACTTACCTGTTTAGAGCACATATAGAAATCAGTAATCAATATTCATCATCACAGTGGTGTTTCCAACATCTGCCGTACAACGCGCCGAGTAACGACGGCATGACCGTCGCATAAAAGAGTAAGGTTGGAGTCCTGACAGCCTGTTTGTGTTATTGCACACTGTATATTAATAACTTTTCATAGCTTTTCATATAGCCAAGACTGCTCTTGGAAGTATTTGTGGTGAGAAATTCATCCCCTCTTCGTCTGTGTGAGTGCATTCTGCACACAGTCTGTCTTTTGGGAAACACTTCTTACTTCCATATGTACGGGGCGAGCACACCCCTGATACTCACCGAGCACAAAACTGCCAGTATCCTGCCATCACTCAACATAGTGCACACTAAAGTCTCTGTGGGGACACATGCAGTGGATTTAGTGTTGACACTGTCATCACTTAAAGGTTAAGTTGACCAAAAGAGCATAATCCATACATTTTATGGATATCGTGTATTTCTTTTCCAGTATGATGTCTGAAAGAGGTGGCATTCGCATAGGCATGGAGGGTCTGAGGAGAGATGCTATTGAATTGCATTGTGGGAAATGTAGTAAACAAAATGTATGTGGAGCTTGACCCACACAAGAGACTAAAAGTCAGGACAACTAGACCACTGACGCTTACATTTTGACAATCCTTTATTCACACTGTCTCTTGTGACTACCCCTTAATAATAGAAAAGAAAAGAAAAGAAAAAGAAAAGAAAAGAAAAGAAAAGAAAAGGTCAAAAGAGGTTTTTCAGAGTTGAGAAAGCCTTAAAACATCCAACCTGGGAGGGCAGTGAAACATTACTTTCAGAATAATTCATTACCATGAAAAGATAGAAAGAGAGAAAAGTAGAAGCCACAAGAGAAGCGACAGTGGATCGAACCCTCGCGTAATCAATGGTGTATTGTACGTGCAGAATACGCGGAAACAATAATGGTTACACTGTGATTACAACGAGACGGCGCTGGGAAGAGACTGTTTTCCTATTTAACCGTGTGCCGACGGGTTGCCTTGGTGGCTGCCAAGTTTCCTCTGGCATTATCCAACTGTGTGGCGTAAATCACGTTGCGAAAAATGAAATGCATTTTCTAATCGGAGCATTTCTGGCATCGACATCAGTACAGCCATTGTTAGAAGAATGGTTACTCATTGGTGTAATAAAAGGAGTTTTTAAAGTGGGGGGAGGTGCATCAGACTGTTTCAGGGGTGGCTCAGAGAATCAAGGTGAGGACAACATTAAGGACAGATTTCAAACGATCAGACTTCTTTTCAAACAGCATTATGTAACTATTCGAGAACTTCAACTTTTTATTCGAGAAGTGTGTCTTTAAACTATGCTGAACAGCAATATTAGATTATTTAAAGTTGCTTTCTGGATGTCTGTCGGATCAAGTGTCGGCTACGTGACCCCATAGACATGCAGGAGTTGAACTAAAGGTGGGCTTCCAGGCTTTGTCCGAGGAGAGCGCTTCAATGCAATAGGTAGCCTGGTGTGTTTTGTATATTCATACATACACCATCTGTCAGATTGTTGAAGACTCTCTGAAATCTTTAGTCCCCTTTGTGCTGGAAGAACAGTGCTCCAGTTTTGTGCTGTAAACAAGCTCACTCTGTGCCATGAAGCAACCCAGAGGACTTACCACCGATTTGTCCAAATCTTGCACGTTACGAAACGCAGACTGTTACGAATTTATCGAAAAGATGAAAACACACCAAGTATGAACAGAACTCTGTCTTATCTCACTAGCCAGTACTTCTCAACAGAAATCCACTGAATCCACACCGTTCAAGAGATGTCGCGAGGACACGTGGATCGTGCCCGCGCCTCTCCAAACCTTTAATGGTCATTACTCTAGTGGTAATTAAGGGCTTAGTCTCTGAGTGGCCTTCGCGCCAACTGTAGAGCATAAACGGATCACCGGGAGATGGCAACAGAGTGGCATCGGAGTGGGCCGTTTGGACAGCCTGTTCGCCCAGTAGCTGAAAGGAGATCAACAGATGCCACGCTGACGGACGTGTGGGGTGAAAAAAAAGGAGGAGATTAAGGGTGGAAAAAAAAAAAAAAGAGAGCAAGGGGAAGCGAGCGACTGAATTAGCGAGCATATTGCACATTATAGCCCTCGTCGGGGCTGTGAAATATTCTCACAGTTGGATCTGGCGGTCGAGGTGCTCACAGCTTGTGATGTGGTGGGTGGTGTGTGTGTGTATGTGTGTGTGTAAGCGCATGCACATATTGCTGCTCTGACACTGGTGTCAGCCTGAAACAGAAAAGGGAGCGTCGAGGTGTCGCGGAAAGCAAAGAAGAGGAGAACTTTTGAGCGCTTCTTTTCCGGAGGTGCAACGAGGCCTCGGCGAGCTCCATGAACGTAACATGACGGGTCACTGCCGGGGCGGATGTAGCTCTCCTGGACAAGCGGCACGCAAGACAAGATGAAAAAAGGTATTTTTTCTGAACATTTCCGTGTTGTTTACTTCATGCTCGAATAACCAATCCTGTTCGAGAACATGTTTGTTGGTCTCTAACTCAGTGCAGGGCAATGGAGAGAAAATTCAAGTGGACAGGTCTGCAGCGGGTCTGTAGGAAGCTCAGAGGTCAATTTATGCAGCAAAAACATTCACCCTTTGTAAAAAAGTGAATATCGTCATATCTACTCAGCTTCAGTCTATCAGACTCAAAGCAAAACTGATTTTAAGTTCCCTCTTATAGATCCCCTTATGCTAATGCTATTCAAGCTAGCTAGCTAGCTAGCTAACTAAGCTAATGTTATTTTAAAAGAACACTGTCTCTGGCCCAGTTCTTCAGGGTTTTCAGACAATTCTCTTTAAATCAGGGAGCAGATGACACACTTAAACAAAGATTTATTTACAATTTGTCAATTATAGATCTGGGCTCAGACTAGACAGCATCTGGCTCTGGACAATAGATTTATATAGAAGAACTACATACCAGATGGAACAATGAGAACTGATCTTCTAGCACATATGCCCCAAAAGTTTCTGGACCTGGACAACCGTCTGCCTATTAGTGACCTGACCAGTGAGGGACCGCGTCCTAACCCGCTGCAAATCACCCACTGGGTGTGACCCTGCTAAACCAGTCAAGATGGGCTGTAGTCATTTCCAGGATTATTAGTTAGGTAAAATGATGTACAACCCCAGAGAGCCCCACTGTATCTATAACTGGTTGCCATATCTTGATAAATTGCCTGATATTGTCATGTAGGATCTGTGTCCATTTCTGCAAAGGCAGTTCTCTTATAACCCTTTATACGCTTCATCCACTGAGGGAGCATCCAAATTTTAGCCATGTCTTTCTCGCTACGTATAACAATATTTCCTTGGCAACAATTTTGATGGACTGATTGTTTGGTTGTTTGTCAACACCAAACATTTGCTGGTTTCAGTTCGAACATGTGAGGGTTTATCATTTGGAATGGTATATTTTAAAACCGGGGGATTGAAGATGCAGCTAGTGGCAGCTAGCAGCCATCTTAAAGCAGAAGAAAAATATCTGCAAAAAAAAAAAGGGTGGGAAATGAGATCCATGAGCTGCTTGGTCTCCGAGCAGAGGACCAACCAATCAACAACCATATAAGAGCAGAGACAGTAAATGTTTACAGATTTTTAAAGCTATGTTATGCCAGTGTTTAGAAAGTGCTGCCCAACGTGTATTTAAAATGTTACACTATACACTGATGATGTTGAGTCACGCGTCTTTTGCTCAGGACGCTATCTAAAAACATCACACACTGGGCTGTCATTATGCCGCCAGTGCTCTACTCAGCGCAAATAAACAAAGCTGGCGTAAAGAAGAGGCCTTCGTTGCTGCAGTGTTGCGTGATCTCTGGGTAAAAAAGGTTATATTTATTTTAAAAAAATCTGCCTATGAAGTGAGAGCCCTCTACCTCTATAAAGTCAACTTTTTGTATGGAAAAACCTTGTTGAGAAAAGCTTTGTTTTGAGATTATTCACTGGATTTCATCAGCCCAAACGTTGCAGGATCTTTTGATTCGCTCGGAGCATGTGTTACAAAAAAAATGTGAAAAGGAGGAAAAAAAAAAAAGAAAAACGCCTTGTTCCTTGTACCTGAAAGTGACATCCAATTAATTCTAACAGAATCCTGCTTGGCTTGGCAACGTCAGCTGGTGTCGGTCACAGTCTGAACCCCGAGTCAAGTCCTCCATCCCTCCTAAAGGCCTTTTCATTGATGACATTACAGAGGTGAGAGAAGGTGGCAGCTCAGAAAGGCCCGGGGAGCAAAGGTGGAATAGACCCTGGCACACGGCCCAGCTTTTTGTCCCTCCCTCGTGCTTCCTCCTCCTCCTCCTCCCCTCCCTTTTGTTCTCTCTCCTCTCTTCCCCTTCACACTTCCTAGTCCGCTCTTCCCATCTTTATTGGTCTAACTCTTAAGATCCTTTCATTCCTCCTCTTCTCCCTTTAACTAACCTGCCTCCTCCTCCTCCTCCCTCATTGTCAGGTTTCCTTCCCCTCTCTCCTGCTGCTGTGTGATAGAGGGCAGTGATGTGCCAGCGCTAAGAAGCCAACAGTGAGTCAGAGCCTATAATTTCCTCATCCTGTGAGCCTGAGTGGGGGGAAACAACATAATCTACATCACCTGACAGAAAAAAAGGAAAAACAGGCTGTGATTTGACAGCAGCGGTTCCCTTGGCGACAAATAAACATCTTGCACTTTCTCTGTTTACACGAGCTAATATATAAACACAAGCATCTGCCTGCACCCGCGTTTCTCACATTTCCCCCTATCATTTTTCTTAACATACGCGCACCTACACACTCCCTTTCCTCAGTGGGTTGAGTTGAGTGCCACCTTCAGTGTGGGCCTAATGTGGCAGAAAAACGGGGCCAAGGATCTTGCTCCTCAGTCAGACAGAACATCAGCGCGACCTGCCACACAGCGAGGAGAGGGCCGGCATGTGGCTGGCTGGCTGGCTGGCTTCCTCTTGGATGAGCATCAAGGTTAACGCCGCTCCATATAGTCAGCATTTGGGAATTTAGCTTTCAAAATCTGTTTCGGGTAACTGATGTGAGCTCCACTCGGAATACAGCTCAGGTAGAAAGCGCTCAGGAGCAGAAAGTGCTGCGGTGGCTGTTGCGTTGCTCACCCCACCTGGTGTCTTTCCTGCATTAGTTCTGACCAATTTACTCAGAAATTCCTCTGGGCCTCCTCAGGTGGAGGAAACAAGCAGCAGCAGTTATTTGGTAACTGCTGCAGCTGCAAGATTTATACCATAATCAGCCTTAATAAAGGAGAGGTGGTACGGAACATTAAAACTGATCTGCTGACTTTTGACCCCATTTAGACTTTTCTTATAGTGTAAATAAACAGAGATTAGGGTTAGGGAACACATGCTAATACAGAGGATACACACCGAGCTGTGATCTGTCATCTGATCCCGGATTATTTGTACAACTGATCGGTATGGGTGAGGGAGTGGTTTGAGTGACAGCCCATGAAGACGATAAAACTTTAAATATTGCTCATATTTTATAGATTTGGTTGAATCATCCCTGTGTTTGTTTCAATGTATGGAAGGTTAGCTAGTGGTTATGCTAACATTTAAATGCTGTAATCAGACTACTGATTAAATGCGGCATATGCATGTAAACAGGATGCAGATCATACACTCTGGTTGGTTGCAACGCTACACTATGTACAATGAACTTTTATACTTAATATCACTTTGTAAACTTAAATCATCAATATCAGTTTGTGTCTCTTTAATTATAAACACATAACTGCACATAAATAACAAACAATAAAACATCCATTCTGTGAACGTACAAACTCAAATACTGCAAAATCGTGACACATAACCCAAGTTCACATTTGCCAGTGATGCTACAAACACTGATAAGCGTCATCATTTCCAAAAAAATCTCAGTTTCTGAAAATGATCTGTTTTCAGTGACCTATTGTGTGTACTTGGATGGCTCAAACGCACAGAAAGAGCTTAGTTTCTAAGAAATGCCTGTGGACAAGGCCTAAGAATAAGGATTTACATCCTGTCACCATGGAACACGGCCGCTCCTGTAAAGTGCACAGAAAGTCGTGCCCATGGTATGATGAGGGCGAGGAAGGAGGTGGATACAGAATCAGTGAAGAAAAGAGATGAAAATGTGTTCAAGGCAACGAGGCAAAGAAGAATCCACTTGAGTTGAAAATGGGAAAAAATAGGATTTGTCAGCCCCTTAATACCGCTGTGAACAAGGCCTGACTCATTGCACGTAGACTGTTGGGCTAAGCCAGCCAACTATTTAATGTCAATAATAATTTTAGATTCAAAAGTTTGCAACTCCCACCCTTTACCTCACAATGGGTTTGATCCACTGTTCGTTAGCAAAGTTATGGCGCTGCTCTTGGTGTACACCCTAGGAACTGCTTTATTCATGTATCAGTTGCCCTTGGGGTGAGACTGAAACAAAACAGTAAAGCTCGGGGCTGTAAACCAAAACAAAGAGCTAAAAGACACCACGAAGGCCCGTAAAGCTGGAGGGAAACTGCTGAGTCAGGGAATAATTCAATGCAGATGTGCAACTTTTATGGTCATCAAAACGTATTTTTTTTTCAGAAACCACAGAACAAAATTTAAAGGAATGATAAAGATCTGGAATGCATCGCTGACCTATTTTGCTCAACTTTCCTTTTTTATCCGTCCGTCAATCCATCCATCCATCCATTTCAGCCTTTTCTGCATCTCTCTCTCCCCCTCCCCAGCCGCTTGCGCACGTAGACAGTTCGGCATATATCTCCAAGGTAATGTGGAATGTCACCAACAATCCTCCTGCTGCCTTCCCTCTGAAGTCAATATTGGGCCAGAAACACAAAATGTCAACAGGGAAAATTTTCTCCGCTGCCGCCTGACCTAGAAGTGTGCACATGCTGGTAGCAGTGATGATGATGGTGTGTGTGTGTGTGTGTGTGTGTGTGTGTGTGTGTGTGTTGTGGGGAAGGGGAGATGTTCGATTGTATAATTCATTGTTTAGCACGAAAGCCTCATAGGAAGATGACGACTGAAGATTTAATGATTACTGTTTGAGGTCTTCCATAACGCGGTCCATATGCCACCGTATGTCGTACCTGAGTGTAAAAACTGAGGCAGCCATGTTGATCGTGAGTGTCCATGTGTGTCACTGTGTTCAGGGTAGAAAGGGGGTGGATGTGGGCTTGATTTTACCCCACCCTCAGGAAAACACACACACACACACACACACACACACACACACACAGACACACACACACACACACGCGCGCGCGTTAACCCACCACCCTCACCACCTTATCACCCGCCTGCAGAGCAGCCCAGGCAGCATAAAAACGGGGCCATGTCTTATATTTCTTTATAGAGGTATTTAACAATTCATTCTCCCGAGTTTTAATAGTGTCTGCCCTCTGCCTAGATATCTTCCCCCGTACACCACTGCCAGCCCACCCCTCCGTCTCCCCGGTCCCCTCGCCTGCCGCCAAGCATGAGTCTTTTGAAAATGGATATCTATTCATTTGGTGGAAACTTTGCCTCTGGGGGCTTTTTTAGATTCTCAAAAAGCCAGACTCCTCGCGGCGAGACAGATTTCCCTCTTGTTTGTTCTCCGTGTGACACATGGCATCACTTTCGCTCCTAAATCGTTTGCTCCTCTCTGTCCTCCAGATCTGTATTATAAGAGGAAACAATAAAACTAAATAAGACACGTCGGTGATCGTGCTCAGCGGTTCTTCTGTTGTCTTGTCCTTTATTGACAGTAAAAGATGCTGTTGTGTCATGTGATAACGGAGTGCAACCCAGAGACGCTGAACTGTGTACAAATTTGGTGGGCACTGTGAAACACTCCAGCACCTCGCCTCTAACCACAACCAACCTTTTTCTTGTGCGATGGCCAGATGGCCCCGCAGCCCGTGGAACAGATTTCTCTCAGTGTGCGTGTTTATGTGTCAAACTTTTCGCCCGAACAGCGGGGCCTTGTCAGTCAGATCAGACAGCCGGCCTGCACCATGCTGCCGCCATCATCACAAGAAGAGGTTTTGTCCCTTTCAAACCACGGGCTTGATGTTAGCGAGCGAGAACAAAGGCAGATGAAGGGGCACAAGAGACAGAACAAGTGACAGAGATTGTGCAATTGATCTGTCTTTGCCACAGCTCGCCCAGCCTTCTATCCCCGGTGCGCGTTGGGAGGGGGAGATGGGATGCGGCACCACAGGTTCCCGACAGCAAAGCAAAGCTCAAGCAGAGATTCCTCATTAGGCCCGAAAAGGTAGAAAGCAAGACGAGCCTGGTGCATGTGGTAAGGATCAGAGTCAGGGATAAGCTACCACAAGAATGATAGCCTCACCAACAAACCAAGGACACTACTTCCTAGTAGTGATGCTAAACATAGAATAAGATCATTATTTAGTTCCTGCTCTTCACTTGGGGTTACCATCAATCCCTATGGCCCAGTTCTTCTGTCAGGAACCTTTCTAACTGTAAAGCAAAATACACAACGAAGACCACAGACAGCTCGGAATATGATTTTTAGCCATGCTAGCAGCATGGCTCTAGGGATGGGAAATTACTTTGGTCCAATACCTTTGTCCAGGCTGAAAAAGCTTAAGAACTATCGGATTGATTGTTGTAACATTTTGTGGAGACGTTCATGGTCCTCCTAAGAAGTATCTCGCTTACCGCAGTGATTCTCTGACTATTCTTCTGACTTCACCAGAGGGTCAATTTAATTTAATCTACCTTGTGGAATATCTCAACATCTATGTGATAGGAACAAAATTTGGTACAGAGGTTATTGACCACCTCAGGATGAATTGTGACAATGTTGGCACAACCAATGACATTCCCAACAGCTTCAGCTCTGTTTTGTGTTCTGTATGTTAACTGTATAAAGGCATGAACAGAACTATCCAGCCGGAAAATTGAAGCCAAGTCAAAGTGTCTTAAATCGGCATTCTTTCTAATAGCCAACAGGGGGCGACCCCACTGGTTTCAAGTCCAACTGTATGTAAGCTTTAGAGAAAAAAGGACTACTTCTTGATTTATTATGTCAATAAACAGTTTTGTAATGAGTTAATGGTCTTAATCTCTAGTTTGAAGTCTTCTTCAATACACCATGATGTTCATTTTGTACATGATGGTCCCATTTAGAGTAAAATGGACAATAAAGCAAAGTAAAGCCTACTTTGCGAGACAGCTGGATTTTATATATCAACAGGCACAAAGGATGGAACTGAAGGTTTATCTTGGTGGAAAAGCTGTAGCGCTCTCCCGTTGATCTGATCGGCTGAAGTTTTGTGAAAGTGCCTGGCCTTTCCAAAACAGTTTTTGGCGACATCCCAGATGGTTGTCTGTGACAATCCATCTGGCACATTAGGTAACCTTAGGGCATTGCTTACTTGTGACTAACAAAGTGACAATGACTACCACGTTGTGTTTACATGTTCTCAGTAAGTTCCTATCAGGATGTCCACCCCAGCTTCACCCTCTCGTCCAAATATTGTCACTTCTCCATTTAAAAAAACCAAATGTTGATGGCAAAATGGCCAAATTTGAGGCCTCAACAGTAGCCAGTAAACCAGTTGAGGAGGTCAAGGTGAGTTTACACTTGGTTAAGTATGAATTGTCAGCTCTACATTCTTGTTATTAATATGTTTCACAGTCACAGCAGATGCCTAAGAGACAATTTCACAATTTCATCATTTAACCTGAACTTCAGTCACGACTAACTTCATACGTCCCCTGATTGGTTACATCTGCTCGGAGCCACTGATGCCCTTAAGCCTACATCCAAACATTAATTTGGGAAATGAAACCCAAACGTTCAAGCCAAAACGAACCGAAGCCACTGAAACATAACCACCAACACGCAGATGTTAAGCACGACTGACTCTAAAACTCATTATCAATCTAAATTCTCTTCACCTGATCAAACAAGCACAGCCAGTTATGACAACATACGCGCTATCGGGTCCTGGCCCATGTTTGGCGCCATGTTTGTTGTGGTTGTAACCTGGTAACTGTGCCAGCCAGTTTCCCACATACCCTTCACCAGCCCCCCCCCCCCCCGCATGGTTTTTCTGTGGATCAGCCAAGTTCCCTGCCTCAAAACGGCAACAGCAACCACACACAAATGTGAATTTGTGGGTCTCAGACATGAGACACGGTCAGAGCTCTGTCTGCATAAATAAATACATAATAATACATAATTACATAATTTCTTTGTTAAGTGAACATGCATTTGCTGAGCATTCAGGTCAGGCTGTCCATCACTTGAAGCAGGAAACTAATGAATACGTACATTTTCAAGGCCTTTAAAGAAAGCCTGGCTGATGAGAAAAACAGCAGTCTAGGCTTCCAGCATGTTTCTTTCTTCTGCTGTCTGGTGATCAACTAAGCAGAGAAGGATAAATACAGCTCAAGTTGTTGGTCAAAGTTGAACTTTTAGTCACTGAATACCATAACAGAATTTGTGTGAACCAACATAGAAATAATGAATAATGATGATGATGATTTTATATCCACTATGAAGAGATGTATGTTTTATAATTGTGTCTAACATGACATTCCGTTCTGGTTAATAGAACATGGTGAACTTTGAAAGGGGACGCAGGAAGTGCACTGGACTTTGAAGCCAATTTCACATAGTGGCCAAACAGTGTGACCACATCACATGATGCACACACAGGCCCAAAATAATTCATCCAACCAGCCAACGCTGTGACAAAAAGCAGCTTAAAAAACACTGGATACATTTTTTTGGCATCACAACCCCTCGCAATATGACTCATTCCACTATCAAAAGTGGATCCATTTGGTCCAGTGAATATTTCCAAAGTTTAGAGGAGCCACAGGATTAAATAAATGTATCCGCCTTCCAGTTATCAGAGGGAATATTCACAGGAAGTAAGCCGGCAGAAGTCTTTGGTGCACCCGCTGTATCGTCCCCACAATATGGGAGCTATGCAGATGATATGTGGGAACTCAAACACGTTTGGCTTCATGTGCCACTGACAAACTTTAAATAAACTGGGCCCCTCCTCCAAAACTGTATCTAGATTTCTCTTAATATACTCATGGGACCCGCTCCCTTTGTAGACATAAAAGGCTCATCTGAGCCCATAAAGAAGCACAATTACTATTTTTAGGGTGATTATACACTAATGAAAACATAATTAGCAATATTAAATGCCGAGAGATCCCCCCTAAAATCCTACACATTGGACCTTTTTTATGCAGTGATTACTGTAATTAACATTACCAAGAAATTAGAAATGCAATTATGCTGCATTTTCCTCCTGGGCTATGTATGTTAAAGTTGCTAGACGCAGTATTAATTGTTGTACATCTGTGTGATGATGCACCACAGGGCTGCTTGCAGACCTCCCAAGAAATTGCCTCATTCGCTTCTGCTTTACTTGACAGTTTGCAGTTTAAATTGACTGGATAGACATCCTGTTCCTCACTCTGTCTTTAAAATATGCGCAGGGCAGAAGAAATGAGGGAGGGAAAAAAAAAAAAGAAAGGTTCAGGGTGACATCGGTTGAAGCGCGTCTAAGTCGTTTTGGTATAAATCCCCTCTGATTAACCTCCACGGTGGAGATAAAAGCAGCGATATGCCTGAAACGACTTAATAATGTCAGGCACAGTGTAAAACACACACCAGCGGCTTTATACATTATGCACCAAAGGCCAGCAGAGGGACTCCCGCGAAAAGATAACATGACCTACCCCCGAGAGAGATGGAGAGAAGGGGAAGAGGAAAGGGAAGAAAAGAGAGGGGAGACGAACAGGCAGCCACTTAGAGAGGCTGGATTGGAGACAGAGGGGGAAATGAGAGGGTCAGCAATGAGGATTCAACAAGAGTCTATCAACTATAGTGCGCAGTTGACTAAGGGAGGATGGAGGAGAAGGAGGAGGAGGAGGAGGTGGAGGCCACTCGAAAGGCCCCTGAGGGCTGTTCACACAACTCCCATTAATCTGTGCATGATTCAGCCGAGGGAGAGAAGAGACTCCAGCCTCCGTGGTCTGCTAGATCATCACACACCGCCGACTGGAGTGTGGCAGGAAATTCTTGCACATCAGTAATAACGGAAGACATGTTGGGATATTGAACAGCCGCCTGGGAGATTTATTAGCCACTTTGAAGGGACACGCATTAAACCAGTGTTTATCAGCTGCAACTAATTGTCACTAAAAGATCAACAGATATGAATATATGGAGATTTCCTGTGCGTGTGTCTGCCGAGTTGATTACAATCCGTGATTTATTGCCGAAACCGAGTAAACATGCATCAACACGCCTGTTTATTACCACTAGAGTAATGTGACTTTTTAAGGTTTGTGATATTTACCAGAAGTGAATATTTGGACATTTCCAAGATCTCTGATTTTTATGCCACAACAATTAAAGGGAAAAGAAGACGTAAGTAGGATGAAGTGCAGGTTCTAATCAGAAATCTGGGGGTGTGAACATATGGTGTTACATTTAATACAATGAGAGTGTGTTAGAGGCACGTCACGTCATTAGACTTCCTGTTATATTAGGAAATCTTCTCAGCTTACAGCAGCCACTAATTAAAAGAAAGTGTTTTACTGATAACCGATATGTCTAACAATACATGCACGCATTTTCTCCACCTAAATGCAGAGAAGATCATGTCTCTTCTTTAATATGATTACCATGTTAGGCATTTATGCTTTTTCAAAATCTGTGTAATCACAGGGCAAAATAAAACACCTACTTAGTCACTGATTTGTGTAGTGGTCCCAAAATTTAAGCATCATTATATCTCATCTTTTTGCTGATTGAATATTTCATTTTAAAGTCTTTATACACAGGCTCTCTGTTAAAGTAATCTTCTTCTAACTCATTCATAAACCATAAATTGCATTATAAATCCATAAACAGGCTGGCATTTCTATACCACCTTCCCAGTCTGCTGACTGCTCAAAGCGCTTTACAACACTTGCCGCATTCAGGCATTAACACGCACATTCACACACTGATGGTGGAGGATACCATGCAAGGTGCCAACTGCGCATCACGAGCACTTTGGGGTTCAGTATCCTGCTCAAGGACACTTCAACATGCAGCCATGTTGAAGTGTTGGGAAGTGTTGGAGCTGGAACTGGAACCAGTGACCTTCCAAACACTAGACGATCTATTCTACCTCCTGAGCTACAGCCGCCCCAATGTACGATGTACAATATACTGTCTTCGCAATAGTCACACTGCAGGACATGCAATGACAAATACGGCAAATTCACTTTTTTAAATAGTGAAAGATGCCAACAACCATTTTTCAATTGGATATTTTTTGAGGCTAGATGGAACGTTTCCCAAAAGGCAACTGGTGTAGCCGCTCCTTAAAGCAGGTTGATGCAGGTTTCACTCCAGGCTTTATATGGTAACTAAATATAGCACCCCTACACCGCACAAGTAGGTTTTTTTTTTAAGTCATATATGTGACATAAATTGAATATCATAATAAAACAATACCCACTAGCTGTGGTCGGATACAGACTTTATCATACCAGAGGTATGGGACTTTGAGTTTTTAATAAAGCCACATATTGGCAGGACGTGTACATGATATGTGTGCTCACAGATTTTCAGTCCGACGCTGTTCTCAGTCTTCCGACAGAGAATTTCTGTCTGGAATCTGCAATATTTAATGCCGGCCGGAGCAGAGCCACAGAAATAATAACAACAACCAAACGGTGTTTGCTGTTTCCACATGTGGCGAAGCTGCAGCGATGGCTTGAAAACATTTGGGTGGAAGGCGGGATCTCACATCGCCTTTCATGTCTTAAAAGAGCCGAGCCATTCAAATAGCTCCTCTGAAGCGCTGCGATGGCTCCGTCCAAAGGCTGGGCGGTTGTGACGGCCTCCACCCAGACGTGGCGACCGCGCCTCCATCTCTGCTGCTCTTGAAGATACCGCTGTGGCTCTTTTGGCGGGCTCGACCCTGGCAATCAGCGAGACTTCAAACCCCGGCGCCACCCTTTGAACGGTGCTCACGAACGTCTGTTGCCAAGCACCGCTTTCCCCTCGGCGTGGAGATTAGAGACGCAGACGAGGGGAAACACTGGCGCTTTCAGATGCCTCTCTGTCTCCTTGTCAAGCCATGCCTGTAACGTAATGTACTGTCAAGGGTACAATGTGCAGCTAATACCAGTGCAGAAATACAGCAAACTCACTACTGATCACAAATACAACATCCTGCCCAACATTAATATACAGCACTGTTCTGCAAGAGTTGAATGCATTTATCTTATTTTGGTTAAAAAGTAAATTAACAGCGCAAATACTCAAATGTATGTACTGAAAATATCTCAAATGTCCTGGCTGACTTTTTGATTCTGTCTTTCAAGAAAAATAATAGTTTGGGATGATGGAGTATGAGACCGGGTGACACTTTCGGCTGGGTTTTTTTTTTTTTGCAGTGCGTTCCCATCTGAAGGAGTCATTTATCCAGCGTCCTTCCCTCTGCTGGTGACTAAGTGCAGACCAGACTCTGTGTCATGTCTGTGGGTGCTGCTGTGGCCAAAAGGCCTTACAGCCAGCCATACATCATCAGATATTGATACGGCTGCACCACAGCGCCATGGCTGACATTTGATTTATAGCTCTGGGTGCTCTTTTTGAATTCCTAACAGTCAACAAGGGATCATGGGGAAATGTCAATGTTGTGTTGGTTTGGGGCGCCTCCATGACATGAGGCAGACCGGTAGGAATAATGGGGGCGGCCCGGACAGGTAGCTAACTTTGTCTCGAGCTAATGGCCCTTCGGCGTGTGGCTTTGTTTGTGCTTCTGGAGGCAGGATTTAACGTAGACTTTATACATTGGATCAGACCTCAGTTCTGTCTGTCAGTTTTGCTTTAGTTAATCATGTGTCTGATTTTTAGCAAGCAGAGTGAGAAACGATTCATGTATTCGTATTAATTTTTTATTATTGTCTATTCATGCCATGGGTTGTGAGAGGGTGGGATCTAAACACCCCAATTGGCTTGCATCTGATTGGTCACCTCACCCATCATTACACCAGCCTTCAAGCACTGTATCCAGTCTCATGGATACTTACAAAGGCGTTTCCTTAGGCCACTTCAGGTGGCAATTCAAGATAAAGCATTTGTTAATGTATGATTTTGTTAAAGGTCATAAAGTTGAGTATATATAAATTATTTACCATTACTATCAACATACTTATATACATCTTACCATGGCAATGGTGGTGCATAAAGATGAGGCACTGGTAGCTCCTCCAAAACATGCTAATCTAAAAAAATATGTTAACCATCATTTTGCAGCTTTATTATTGAAGCACATACTGCCTATGGCTGAAATACTGTCATCATCATGTGAGAGGAGAGCGGGTGTTTTGGATTAAGCGCAGTGGACTTTGAGACCATCATGGCCTGTGGCGTCTTTCGACCATCCGACCTGACAGTTTGGACCGCCCCAGGGAGGAGGAGAGTCAGAGCCATGCTAATCCAGCTCGGTTTAAGGCCGCTCCCGGCTAATGTCTGGCGGCAGGAAAAGGAAATGGATAAAATGGGACTCTGGCTTGCAAGACAACAAGAAAAATCAGAGACTGATGCCCACAGACACCTGTCTCCATCCCAGTGAAGAGCCTAGGAGTACAGCTGGACAAGCAGAGGCTGACTCTGTTTAGAACATCGGTGCTCACGCAGAGTTAGAGCTGATGGGCAGCGCTTCACCTGATGTCCAACTTTTGATATGACCACATTAGCATCACCATAATTCTGCTGCTGTTTGCATACACTATGAGTCAAACTAAGCACTACAAGTTTATGTATATTTGTATATAAATAACTGTATATATGTTATGTAATTTGTGTGTTTCCAACTCATCTGATAATCAATGAATTATTTCACTGAGCAAGTAAGCAGAAAACGTCTAACATTAACTGGTTCCAGCTTCTTTTGTCTGCTTTTCTTTGTCACTGATGATAACCTGATGAAGACTCTCAGGGCAAGACTTCATTATGGGCTCCTGCAGATTGTGATGAGCATTTTTTCGCAACATTCTAACATATTAAGAACAATTCCAAAATCGATCAGTCGTGAATATAACTGCCGGATTATTAGATAACGAAAAGTTAGTCACAGCCCTATTGTGGGCGGAACATAGGCCATGTTTCAGCTTCTCAGTGCAGTGACAAAGTTAACCTTTGAAGGCTCGCGACAACCTTAAAATCCCCTCTGGACAAACTGTTTGTATGTCAAACAGAGGTGTTCAGACGAAGATGTGAGGTTTTTCTCCTAACGGCGGTGATGTGCTTGTCCTGCAGACAGTGGCAGTACGTCCACACCTGCCCTTTGGAGAAAAAAACAACAACAACAACAACAACAAAAAAAAAAAAAATGCGCTGCTCTTTTCTGCCCCGTTGAATGTGGCTTCTAACAAACATCCCCTGACAGAAGAGGCTTAAACAGCGCATGATCCCTCTCACCGCCCAACCGCTGTGCACACACAGACGCAGCCGGCGCGACATGATATAATATGCACTTCACAGCCCCGCGGATGGAATGAATGCAAATAAACCGCTACGAGAAAGCCCTTTGAGCGTGCCGGAGAAATCAGTCTGTGGCCCCCGCTCTTTTAACATTGACTAAAAATCCATCACGTGGCGTTTGCAGAGTAAGCAGAACGGCAGATAGACTGTAACAAATGCTCATGCTCTCTTTTGTCACCTTTTCTTTCCTTTTTCTGGGGAAAAAAAACAAAAAAACCTTTCAAGTGCACATACTTCATAAGCTCCTGCAGCAGGCCAGCAGAGAGAGCAGGAGAGGCATGACAATAGACTGAAAGGAGAGTCAATATTGAACAGAGCAGGAAAAAAGGCAAAGAACACGGAAAGGTCTTTACCTATTGTGTGTGTGTGTGTGTGTGTGTGTGTGTGTGTGTGTGTGTGTGTGTGTGTGTGTGCACGGTGCACTTTCAAGTCTTTTGACAATTACACACCACCGCTTGGCACTGTCTGACGCGTCGGAAAAAGTTTCTCTAATGAATTGCATGTCGAGCTCCTGAGCGCGGAGATTTAAGAGAGATTTAACAAGCGGTTTTCTTTATTCCCCTTTTCATGTTTTCCCTTTGGTCCTTCCCCCGAGGCTCGCAATGTGCGCGACGGCTATGTAAGAGAGCGAGGTGAAGAGTGGTCAGAAGAAAGAAACGGAGACAAATGAGCGGTTCACCTCAAGACAGGGAGATCACCTGTTTTTTTCTTTTTTCCCGCCTCTGCAATCTGGTGGGCGCATCTCCCCTCGACCGTCGGTTAGGTTGGGCTTTAGAGCGGCGGCAAGAGAGCGAGGCGCTGAATGTCAGCTGGGCCGGGGGCCGCCTGGCTGCTGCTGTTGTAAAGTGGCTGCCACATCTAAACACGCCAAAGCTGTAAACGGGGCTATTAAGTGGTTCAGAGGAGGAAGATGCTTGACATTACAGTTGTGCGGAGGGAAGAGAAGAAAGAGGAAGCGAATGACAAAAGACAATAGAGAGGAGTGTGTTTTGCATGCATATGTATGGATGACAGCGTGTGTGTGTGCCCCTGCTATGAGTACCACCCGACTATGAGCACGTGTGTGGGAGACTGAGAATGAGCCTGAAATGAGGCAATACAGCATGCCATGTCACAGCGCTCGGTGCTGACATTTCACGCAGCAATTTGAAAAAAACAAAACAAAAAAAACAAAACACAAAACATGACAGCAGCCGGACTAATCCCCTCACACATAACTGCACACTTTTGATTATTTTAGTAAAGAGGAAAATCAACCATGTGTCTTCAAAATGTCAACTCCTCATGTGTTAAAACCAAAACAGCTCTCTTCAGCCTTGTGACGATACAGCTTCTGGATGATCCAGCAGGTTTGTAAAGGCTTTTATCTAACTTAAAGCAGAAGCATTTCTGCAGTTGCCACTCAACATATTTATGTTCTGCAACCTCTCTATAAATAGTTTTTCATCTTTAGCAGCGGGGTCCACCACTACCGTAGGTTCTAGTTTTCTCCCTACAAAGGAGAGATTCACAGGAAGTGAAGCGCGTGTGTAATCAAACATCGCCGTGTGAATTTTCAGTTGTGACTTACATTGACCTATGTCATTATGCTAACTTTCATAAAGGCTGCTGAACACATGGCTTTTATTGTGAAGCAGCCACAGGAAACACTACGTATCTGCGTGTTAATTGGCTTTAAATATTGCAGGGGGTAATAACACAAGGAAGAGCAGCCATAGCGAGCTGTTAGCAAGCTCACCAACTCCTGCTACCGTGCCCTCGCCGTGCACACCATGAGATCAGATTGCGGCTGCTCCTGTTCTGATGGAGAAAGGCAAATTATTGACTGACTTCTTTATTAAAACAACATGAGCTTTTACACCACTTTGTCTTGGGAGTGTGTGCCTACATTCCCACAGCCCTTTGTTCCCACATTTCTAAGATTTTTTTCCAAAATTAGGCCCTATGTGCCCACATTTCCTTAGGGTTAGGGTTTCCTTAACCCTTAAATTGAAGGGAAATGTAGGAGCACCAGACTTAATTTTGAAAATGTCCTAGAAATGTGAAAAACATAGGGCTGACCCCCTTGGTCTTCTGTTGTATTTCTGACAAAGAAGATGCTCAAGAAGTGTTACCACGGTAACCACAGGTGTTGCCAAATCAACCGGGGGAGAATCAGTGAGGATTACATCTTTAATTAAGAGGAAAACTGATGCTCGAGATTCTGCTTTAGTTTCAGTCACTGTTGTTTCTTGTTTTCTTTCCATTTGCTTACGGCGCCCACCATCATGTGTGCTGTACCGCTCCGTACTGCATGAGAACCTGCTCCAGCTCTCACCGAAAACATCCTCGCACGGGAAGATGTCATTTAACACACTCCACTGGTATGTTTTAAGCTGAGGGGAGTTTTGTTTATGCCTTTAGTGTCTCGAACTGTCGTCGTCGACCCGCATGTGACCGCTGCGCTTCATTTGTCCATCAGTGGGGATGCTGCTAGTTCATCATCCTGCACAGGAGAGTGCAACAACAGGCCCCGAGAACCAGCCCGGGCGCCGAGACAGGAGACGGGGCAGTGGGAATGGATTTGTTATGTAGCTGCTGACGTACAACTAGGTGCTAAAGCAATGCTAGAAATGTCTTAAAAGTCAAGAGCGTGTGCATTCGGCGCTGCCGGTTAAAGTCTGACACCCTACTGTGAGCACAACTCTACCGGTATTAGTTATTCACCATCTTTGCACCGAAGGTGATGGATAAGTGAAGTGAGCGGGGTCAAACTTTTTCTTAGACTAAAAGCTTAAAAGTCACCACGCTGAAAACTTTTCCTTTCAGCTTCTGACTAAAGCATATGATAACTATTCATGCTGTGAGCCGTGGAGTTTTTTTTTTTTTCTCTCCTTGTAACACAATCTGCCAAAGCTTTATCACTGCTCTGTGAAGCCAATCGAACGCCTAATCAGCCCATCTACCCAGAAGACTTTGTTCTAAAGTTCACGCTGCTGAGATACCTTGAGGCCGCACATACGGAGAGACACCTCTGTGATAGTGTTAATGATTGGTACAAATGTTCGAAGGCCACGATTTGCCCTAGCCTCCAGAATGGCTCTTATTTGATCTGCTAAGTGCTTTTGCAGGGAGAGACGGTGTCGGGCGAAGATATTATGACTCACGGCAACCGCCGCCTGTCATCTGTATGCAGAGTTCAGCACTTCCTGTATCGGAGGGGAAAGAGTGCCATCAAAGGTCGCCCCAGAAACATCCCTCTGTGACAATGACAACGGAGACAGTATTAACAGGCAGCTTCGGGTCCGCCTCTTAAATTTGGAGGTGACGCCTGCGACCCGAATCAGCAATTCAGCTGTTCTGGAAGCGATTGTTAGCACAAAAAAAAAAAGAAAGAAAAAAAATCAGCTGATAAGAGCAGAGAAAGGAGGAAGTTCAGTGCGAGTTCAGCTGCATTTATTTTGTGCATCATACTCGTCTTACTTGTCAGGGCTCAGCTATGGTGAAGGGGGGAACTCGGGCACGCAGAAAATGCTGCTATAAGGAGTGAGTACTATGAAATATTGCACCCCATTTCCCTGCGATTTTAAACACACACACACACACACACACACACACGTGCACGCAGGCCTGATCACATTTACAAAATATGCACAGTAAAATCCAACAGGAGTGCGAAACCATCATGTAAACATTATGCGGTACATACATGACCTCTGTGCCTCCTCTGATTGCCCAGTGGGATAACATAAAAATACATGAAGATGTAGAGGGGGCTCCATCCATAACACAATGGACAGTGGTTCCAGGCACAGCGCAGACCTTAACTAGCTGCCTGTTGTATACTCATGGGCAGGCAGGCTGAAATATGAGGGCTGAGGACATGAGGTCTTCCCAGAATGCTAAACTCTCCCCCTCTCCCCCTCTATATCTCTCACCCTCGCTCGCTCTCCCCCCGCTGTGCCCTGCAACCAATCTGACGCCTAATTAATCCTGAAGGTCTTTTGTTCCGCTGAGGTTTTTCCTCTCTTTCCCCCCACTGCACTCCATCCATCCTCACCTCCCTCTCGCCCCCTTCCCTACACAGCCTGCCTCTCATCAGCCCC
>JARJLU010000925.1:0-29457 GCA_030272975.1 Sparidentex hasta
TGTGTCTGGCACAGAAAACATTACCTCTCACCTCGCCTTCATGTGATTGTAATGATGAAACAATTATCGTGGGAACATGAGAGAGAGAGAGAGAGAGAGAGATAATGCTGTTTGCTAATCGGCCAGTTGTCCTTGATAAGTTCTATCTGCCCATTTGTTCTGATGATGAGAAACATTATTTTTCCCACCTCTGAGTATCTTTAAGTGTGTGATTATATGTAGGACAGCATGTACAGCTCGATGGGGTTGAGCTCTTTTGGGATCGTTGCCTGAGATGGATGATTGGCCTCCAGAGGATATTTCAAGATGTGTGTGGGAGTGTTTCCAGCGGTGGATCAGGGGTTTAGTCGGAGGCTGATTTAGTACATACTTTACTTTTTCCCTCCCTCTTCAGTTGTTCAGCTGTACAGTAAACCTTTAGGCTGCTTCAGAGATGTTGCAGCATTACGGTTACCCACATACCACTCTCTTGTTCCTGTATGTCATTCTAATTTCTTTGGGATAGACTGGAAAGATTTAATAGATAATAAATAATAACTAATAGAATAATATGACAGCAATGTGTGTGTGTGTGTGTGTGTGTGACCAAGACTTGTTTGATCAGATGTCAGAAATGTTGGCTGCTGCTGGTTTTGAAGTTTGAAATGTTTTTTTGTATTACGGACATTTCTTTCCAGTTTTTTCTTTTTTTTTTTTTAGATTATTTCCTGTGAAATTGGTGAACCTGCTCTCTGAAGTCTGTTCTTTCATGTCCCGGAGGTGTTTCTTCTTCAGAAGTCAGACGACAAACTGTAGGTATGTTGGGTTTTAGTGTGTTTCAACATGCATCTTCCACTGACCCAAAGCTAGATTCAGTGATGGGATGACCCTTTTTTTTTTTATTTTAATTTTTTTTTTTTTTTAAGGATACTTGTGCATAACCAGGAAATAAACCAGGAAGCCAGTTACATTTCTTCCAGGGAACAGAAGCTGTGAAACTACTGCTGGTGAGTAAGAAGAAATATTTAATCTTGTCTAGATACTTTTTCTGTAAATTGTTGTAAAACTGTTGAAGCTGAGTGTTATCGGTCAGTTTCAACCAAGTCAGCTGTGTAAAATCCCTCACACTTAAATCTTTATGCATTTATGCTCTTAAGGTATCCTTGATAAATAGCAGCTACGATGCTCAGTTGATGGCTTCCGAAATTGTTTCTATTTTTTCCTTTTTTTACTCAGTTGACCGTGATACGTTGTGGTTTCTTTCTTGTGACAAATGTACTTACTGTAAGTCGCTTTGGACAAAAGTATCTGCTAAATGCCCTAAATGTAAATGGAAAATGTATGAAACTTTTTGACAAGTTGCTGTGTAATACTACTTAAAAATCAATGGCATCCACGTCGAATTTATCTGGCTGATTGGTCAGTTTGGCTGAAAAATATATGCAACCAAGGAGACGGGTTTGTCAGAAGAAGATGAGTTTATTTCCAGTTAGAGTTTTTACATTAAGAGGAAACAAAACACTCAGTTTTTCGAAGTATCAGTTCCTAGTCCTGTAGCACCACCACGTCAGCAACCTCAGAATAAAAAACAAACAAAAAAAAAAACAACACCTTTACAGTTCTTTTGAAAATTTAGTGAGAGTGAGCATACAGACAGAGCATCGGGATGTAATTTATCGCAAACAAAATGTAAAATACACGTCAGAACTTTTTGAAATCAACATGCTGTCCCAAAACTCCTCCTCCTCCTTCTCGACCATCCGAGTGCCTCCACCACGAACCACTTACTGTCTGACCATCAGATAAAACTAACATTTATCATCTTCTACATGCAACACGAATAACATCAAAACTTCAAACTTAATTTAAGATGCAGACAGGTAAAAGAAAAGAGAGCAGACCAGTTGGTTTTTTTTTGTTGGTATTATTTAGTTTAAACAGTGCATTTGAAAAGGGCGCTTTGGATGACGTCATACTGTACATGTTTTGTTTTTTTTAAATCCACTGAAGCGTAATGAAACAAAAGTGTTACATAGAAAACCAACATTAGAGTCCACGCAGTTCAAACACTGAAGGTTCCCAGTTGTGTTTTTTCAGATACATTTCCTTTATTTTATTTTTTTTGCGACATACATTTCACTCGAGCACAGCGACCACACAAACACTCCGTCTAGACTTCACGTACGAAAAACAAAACAAAACAAAACAAACAAAAAAAAAGGCTTGTTTGGTGTGAGAGTCAGCGAGATACACAAAGCGCCACTCGTGTACAAAAATGCAGATGACGGGAGACGAAATATAAAACATCTGCCACGCACAGACCTCAGACAGCAGACAGTAGCACCATCAGACCAAAGATACTTCAATGGGTGATTTTTTTGTTTTTTACAGCTACATAATGACTGAGACGAGATACGCCGAGGAGCAGGATTAAAGAGACAGTGAACACCTACAAATGGTGGATTTCATGACGTGGTGTCACTTGTCTAAACATGCAGGAGGCCGCTGTTAGTGTGTTAACATTTCTTGAGGTTGTGAGTCCGCCGCTTGCAGATCTGTTCCTCCTCCTCCTCCTCCTTCTTCTTCTTCTTCTTCTTTGTCACATCCCGTCGGCGTTGGATCTGCGGCTTGGTCCTCGGCAGAGAGCTTAGAAGATGGTGCTCCAGCGTTTAGGGGGTGGACGGGACTTGGTGTCTCCCTGGAGAGAAGAGGAAGAGGATGATGAAGGCTGAGAAATCATCTGTTCTGACATGCAAGATGAACGTGTGGTTGGGTTTTTTTTTTTTTTGTCGTTGCTGAAAGATTTGATTGTCGGTTGCTTCACATTTATTGGGAGTGAAGGAGACCATCCACGCTGAAAGTAAAGCCTCAAGCGAGTCGAGGTAGATGGCATTTGCAGAAAACCAATCAATGAAAACAAATGGGAGAAATTTAATATCTGTGTTTAAATGTAGTGTCACTGTAAAAAAAAAATGAAAATGTTGCTCTTTAATTCATTAGTTTATTATGATGACAGGCTGATGTGTACGGAAGATGATTAGAGCCACTGTAAAGAGAAAAACGGACTTCTGACTTTTACCTCAATTCTGAATTTAAACTCCGATTTTGGAAAAGTCAGATTTGAGATGAAGATCAGAACTGAGAGAGAAAAGTCAGAACGCTTCTCACAGTGTCCCTCATCCTCCCCGTGGCTGTGAAAGCGTGTCGATGAAAGATGATGACTGAACCAAAAGGATGACTTATTATGCTGCTTTGATTCATTACTCACTGATCTCTGACGAGAGCATCACTGCAGCATTAAACACAGACAGGAAACAGCGTTTTGTGAAGCCCAGTTTTACAGTGCAAAAGTAGGAAGATCAGGGCGAAACAAGGATTCAAACATGGGGTAGAAGCTCACCAGGTTGAAGAGTCTGGACAGTGTGCTTTGGTCTCTGCGTCTTCTGACCGGCGACTTTGTGCTCTCAGCACGCGGTGACGAGGCCTAGAAAAAAATGCCTCTATAAGCACAGATGGAGACCTGAAACCAGGGCGCTGCTGCTCCGCCATGGTCTAACCTTTAACCAGACAGTTAATTTGTTTTATATCGATGGCCTTGTATTTCTAACAAGATGAGGAACATTCAGTCTCAGAGCGTCAGAGATCTCTGACTTCTTTCACAAAATGCCCGAAACAGTTGCTTAAATATGTTATAGAGGACACACTTATTGCTGCTGTTGGACAAAATGAGCACAACATACCCACAAATAATGTGTCCTGATATAAGGAAAACACTGCATACTTCCTCATTGCTGCCCAAACTTCTGCACTTGTTGGACATTTTGTGCATATATCTCTTTATCTTTCTTCCATCTTCTTTAACTGCATAGATATCAGCCAATTGTTCTGTGTATGGATCTATGTTTCCACTGAGTTTTAAATGTGCAGCACATTACAAAGACCAAATTCCAATTTTGCATGCAGGTGATACACTGATCCAATTAGGTCTAACTTAAACAGACTAAAATAAACCACATGTCAAAAATGTGGGTGGACATTGGGGCTGATGGTTGGAGGCTGGTGTTTGTGTCCCCCGAGAAACTGAGAGGCAACGTTGACTTTTTCAAACTCAGGTCTGTAAAGTTAATGGACGTAATGTTTTCATCATGTGAGTCATCTCTTCCTAAACCCAACCAAGTGGAAAAAGTTATTTTAAAGTTTATTTTATTTTAACTTACAAGAAAAATATTGTAATGTAAGTTACATAAGACATAAAAACTTAATGAACGTATGTAACTTTAGTAAATTTGTAACTAAAGTAGCATAAGTAATGTAGTTTTTTTAAGGCAAACCACAATGTTTGCCTAATCCTAGCCAAGTAGTTTTGTTGATTCAACCTGATTGTGAGCATACGATGAAGGTCAGGTACACTGTTGCTGGTATGTTCTAACAATCGTGTTGTTTTCGGAGTCAGTGGCAACTGATCTGTTCAGTCGTCGCGTAATGACCCGACTACGGATCTGCTCTCCATAGAAGGAGAAGGACTGACGCATCACCTGCACACAAAAATTGCATGTAACTTGGAAGTGTAAAGTCATGTTATTTGAACGAAGGTTGATGAGACCTGCTTGAAAGGTCATGCAATTGTTTAAATCCATAATCTTATTTTAACTTTTACTGCATCTAAGCTGCAGGTCAAAAGAACAAAACAGCATGTTTTGTGGTTTCCCTGCAACAGCAGCAGTGTGGTGTGGATGAGTCGTCTGTGTTGTTTTGAGAGAATAACGTGATGGAGACACGGAGGAAAAACACGACCATGTGACAGGGCCAGACTCAGGAAACCTTCAGGAGGAAGAGAATGGATGGCAAGGACGAGGTAAAGACTGACACACAGGTGGACAATGACCGCCGAATGACACACGAGTGGCCTTCCGGAGTCACGAGACAGATGACAAGAAACAAAGGAGGGGGAAAGGTAAAAACAGATGTCAAAACAGATGTTTCGGTGAGTCATCTCTGGCTCAGAGAGGATGGAGGTGTTACAGAGAACGAGAGTTGTGAAAGAGAGGAGGAGTAGGAGGCGTGAGGTGATGCAGGCCGAGAGGTCCTAAGAGAATATGTTTACCGGCTGTGGTTCATAAATAGTTGAGCAGTTTCAAAGTCATCCAGAAGCAGTGAGTCGCTCTGGATTGAAGCAAAGAAAATCGATTTACCAATAAGCCAATACTTGATGTGTCAATAATGAATAAATGAATCAGTGGATGAGAATGTTTTTTTTCTGTGGAAGTGTGAGCTGTCAGAGCTTTCAGCGTCTGTGTGTAAACATTGGTGAATCATCCCTCCTTTGGAATATGTGCTAAATCCACATGCTGGGGTACAAAAGGTGTATTTCTTCTTCAAGGCACAAAGCAGAGAACGAGACGGGAGGTGTGTGAAGGTTAGATAACAGGTGCGCTGCACACAAACAAGACGTTGCAGAAGAGCTTTCTGCAGACAGAAACGGGATTATTGCACACACACACACACACACACACACAGAGGTTCAGTCAGCAGTGGGGCTACTGTTTGACTGGAGAGGGGAAGGTTGTGTGACGTACCAAGCCCAAGACGTCTCTCCACTGGAGATGAAAAGAAACAGACAGTGACATGATGAGATGAGAGTGTGGTGGCATCAAAGATATAAGAAGGCGAGATTAGGCCATGATGTGATGGTTAATAAACTAAAGAGGTGTGTACTTCCCTAAAACCAGCCAACAACATTTTTTCGGTTTGTGGTCCCTGACGCATCAGCTGTTGTACATAAGAGTGACTTTTCCAACGTAACACTGTGGCCCCCCAGGTTTGTCATGTGACCCACTGGTTGGTCAATTAGAAAATGTAATTCCATCAATATACAGTAGAATTATCATTTAGTTTTGAATATAAGCAACCCTGCTGGAAAAAAAAACAGCATAGACCAGCACCAAACACAACATATGCTGGTTTTGCTGGTGACCAGTCACTAGCAAGACCAGCGTGTTGTGTTTTGGTGCTGGTCTATGCTGTTTTTTTTCTAGCAGGGTTGCTTATAGTGAAAATATTATCTTTAAACTAGTTTTTACTGCTACATGTAATCAGATAAACTACTGTTTAGTTGCTACTTATAGGTAAACATGAGCTTTAAAGCCCATTGTTTAGTGCTAATTAACTAAACTGATATTTAGTGCTAATAGCTAATAGCTGAAAACTATTGTTAGAGATAATTTACTAAGCTAATGTTAAATGCTTTTAGCTAAAATAGTATAACGTGCCAGTAACTAAACATTAGCTGAAAACCATTGTTAGTGCTAGTTAGCTAAAGTGGTGTTTAATGCCAATAGCTAAACATTTGCTTAAAACTACTGTCACTGCATATTGGCTAAACTAGCGTTTAATTTTAATTGCTAAACATTAGCTTTAAACTAGTTTTTGTTGCTGATTAGCTAATATTAAACTAGTTTTATGTGCTAATAGCCAAATATGAGCTAAAAACCAATGTTAGTGCTAATTAGCTTAAGTAGCGTGTAATGTTAATAGCTAAACATTTGCTCGAAACTACTGTCACTGATAATTGGCTTGACTAGTATGTTACGTATTAGCAAATGTTAACATGCTAACATACAAACCTAGGCTATGACTATAGCATCATACTCATTTTATTGATGGCCGGCATTTTTGTTCGTAAACATTTGACTCTGTCTTCAGGTCAGATCCACTGAGGGAGGGGATAGCAACAGTGCTAGTTGCTGTGTAGCATTTTATGTGATAGGCCTCCCACCACTGGATGGTGCCAAAGTTATAAGTACCACACATGATGGCCTAAAGCCCCCCAAAAAACTACCCCAGGGTACCCAGTGAACCCTGAAGTGGATATCCAATAAAAAGTCTAAAACATCATTCAAGAAACTTCAGCTGTTTAAATTTGACAATTTGACAAATGATGGAGACCATTAGTCACGATTAAAAAAGGGATCAGAAGTCTTCTTGTGAATTTTCAGTGCATCTCTGCATCTTCACCCCTGGAATGATCAACAAAAAGGAAGATATTGTGAAAAAGTGAGACTCACCCTGGATTTAGGACGAGGGGAGGAAACCTGAGAGACACCAAGCGACAAACAAATGACAGAATGACTGATTGGGCAGGGCAGGAGAGCAGAACAACAAAACTCTGTTGTGAAACAAACAGATGATTGAGCCGCTGATTGAACCCTTCTCCCGTCCCCCTTTTTTTTATGTAAATGAACGAGTCACGCAGCTTTGTAATCTGTGAGAGAGCCGAGGAAAACAGTTCAGCGCGCTGTTCTTGAGACGCTGCCGGGCTTTTGATGCCAAAAGTCGGATCCAAAGCAAATCAAAAGGAAAACTGACAGTTCGACTTTGGAGGAAAATGGTCTGTTCTTTGTTCTGAATTGCTCTGAGTAATACATCAAACTGTTTGGATGAAACTCAGGATGTTAGCAAGTGACTTTATGTACATGGATCAACATGTGTATAGGCGGTTATTTAGGGAATATATTCAGAGAAACTTACAAAGCTCCTGAAGAAATGCACCACAGCATTCTCATTGGTCTTGCGGCGAGTGGAGGATTGCAGGGGCGAGGAGGCAGAGTGACCCCTGAACGACCCCTGTGAGGACCGACAGATGTCAAGTTAATGTTTAAAGGTTTGGAGTAAAGCTGCTGTCGGATCACATTGGAGTCACATCAAAATGCATCAGCACCGTGCAGCTAAAATCTTTTCATACAGTATATTCATGATGGATTAGCTCGGCATGAGCTCGAAACAGACATCAGTTATTTCCTGAAAGCGTGTGCTGGCTGCGCCGTTCCTCCTTATATAATGATTACAGTCATTATAATAGGTTCAAGGCCCTGCTGAGTGGAGAGTCACATAATGTGCGAGGGAGATGAAGTCTGGAGAATTAATCATTAAATACAACACAAGCGGAGTAAGAAGGCGAAGGCTGAGGTCATCGACTATTTGTACACATTGAAGAGATTCATCTGACAATCTCTGCTGACGGCTGATTCATCCTGCAGTCTGACCACAGACTCGCTGTTTGGTTGGTCGTAATTTCTGTGTGTTTTCTGCCATCAGTGCCCTGAAAATAATAATACCTCTCACATATAGATATCTGTCTTTGTAGATTTTTTTCTTTTGGCTCGGTATTGTAATGCAAACGCAGGACAGAAAGCCTGTAACACGTGATGGAAGAAGAGATCTTCATCCACCTGAAAATATTTGCGATCTGTGGTAGATTGTGCCGCCGATACTCGTGTGAGATGAAAGGTGGTGTGACTCCTGAGGGCCCCTCCCATCACACCGCGCTCAGTCTGGATCTTGAAAGAGGTTTTGTCCGTCTGAGGTTTTCCTATCTGCAGCTCAGGGCCAGCCTCACATTACTAACTCAATTTACCTGCATCTTAGTGATGGTGCATCTGCTGTGTATTTAGCTTTGACTTCCATTTTCCCTTTATGTTTTACTCTTTAACTTATAAACTCAGATGACAGAATGTTTTTTTTTTTAAATTATGTGAACTGATGAATGACTGCAGATTAGAAAAAGTCGGATGTTAAATTATACAATAATGATGCTATAACATTTATAATCCCACAATCCTACAATCCCAGGGCGACACTTTGACGACTTAAGAAGCAAATTTTCTGACAAAGACGACCTGTAAAATTCAGCATCTTAACTATCACAGCCTCTCAATCATTTTGGTCCCAGTCAACAATTGCAGTCATATTATTATCAAATTCTGAGAATGTATTTTCTTTTTCTGTGTTGCGTCTTATTTCTCACAAAATACACGACAGGCCAGGCGGCATGATTCGCTTAAAATCAAAGAGGAATGAAGGTAATCGGCAAACTCAAATCACAATCAAGAAGATTCTGGTTTGGGAAATAAACTCTCAGTTGTTCTTTAAACAGAATCTCTCTGAATCCTTTCAGCTGCAGGCAAAGCCCCAAACTAAGAAATGTACTTTTCGCGGCTGGTAAGAACAAACGACAAGTGAGTTTGAAAGTAAAGATGTATATCTACATGTTTAGTGTGTGAAGCCCTGATTTTTTTCCCATTATTGGCAACTCTTGTGGGCAGTAGAAAATGTTAATTACATGGATTCATTCTTTATTTTACCTTTCTAATTAAAAAAACTGTAAAGAATTCAACTTGCAATTCCTTTTTTGCTGATTTATGGCATTATATCTGCAGAATACTCCACAAAAGGCAGTTTTGAGTTGTCTTCTCCTGTTGTATTCCAGATTATCAAGCCTTTTTTTTTGTTCCTTGATGGGTTGAGGAATTTCTTCTACATCTTAAATTCTATTGCAATTTTTACAAACCCAGTGGATAATATCTTTATGATATATATCTTCACGCTGTCGTATAAATAAAAAAGGGTTATTTTCCTAGATTATGAAGCGCTGACATTTTGATTTTCATGTGATATCAACAAAACAGTCATCAGAGTTCATGTGTCAGAAAAATCAGGCGCTTCTATGGAGGAACTGGACTTCTTGAGTCTTTAAGCCACTGACTGGAGTTGCAAGCAAATTCCAAATTCAACAAAAGTCATTGCACAGTATTTTAGTTTTAAAAGGCAAAAAAACCTCCTGAACTACCCCTTTAAAATTCAGACGCATCAATACTCACCTTGCTCCTTTTCTTTTTGTCTCCTCCAAAGAACTTGCTAATCTGATCCATGAGACCGGGGTTCTTCTTTTTCCTCCCGAGCCCGAAGGTGCTCTGCCCTGAGGTGCTCGCTGTAGCCATGCTAGTATTCGCTGAGGCTGGGTGGAGTTGACCTTTCTGTATCTACTGAGTACTCCTCTTCAAGACTGCCCACGGTGCCAACACCCGTCTCTGCAGCTCCGTCAGTGTCGTTTGCAGCTCTTTCTGACGTGTCTTTGAAGGTGCTGTTCCCCCCCTTCGCTCCCGGGGCACCATGGGACATGAGGAGGGTCAGGTCGGGGTGGGTGCGGTGAGGCTGGAGAGTCAGTGAGGTCCGTGGCTCTGGCTCGGTTCCAGGCATTCTTCAGAGCTTCAGTGTCTGTGTCAGTCACTGCCGCCCTCCGCAAGGGCCCGGCCATTGTTCCTGTCCCCATCTGCTTCACCCCGGCCGCAGGGACAACAAGGGTTATCTCTGAGTCTGCACTCGCACACCCTGATGCAAAGCAGCCTGCACAACTGTGATCCATTGTTGAATCGGACTCATATATTTTCTTAATGGACGGTGTTTAAATTAGACGTACAGTCACCCAGATTAACATATGGAGAGGCCCAGAAGAAAGAGCGGGCCTGTGTGGAAACCCGAGCCAACGTTCTGCGTCTGCACAGCGATGGAATAAAGTGGTGGTGACTTGGCACGTTCAAAACAGCTCTGTGACTCAGAGCTTTATGACTAACAGAGCTTCAAAAGTTGTGTTTTGGACAGAAATATCTCGGCTACTTGTCTCTGGCTCAGTCCCATTTCCAATTTTTTACCTTGATAATTTAGGGATGGCAGTTGAAAATATATGGTCGCTGGTTTGATTCCCGGCTCAGTAACCTGTTCAATCAATGAAATTCATTCCCAGCTGTAGGCCTAAGCCCTCTTTTGTCAACAATGTTAAAGTACTATTTCATGCAAAAAGCTAAACAATAGCTAAGAAACAGTGTTTGGTGCTAATTAGCTTATTGCTTATTAGAAAATATTTGCATGCTAACAAACCAAACTAACACAATCATGTGTTAAACCTGCAAAACAATGTTAGCAATGTAATGGTGAAAATGCCAAACTAAAATATATAAAATATTAGCCAGAAGTAGACCCTCCGTGCTACCTTTTAAGCTAACAGGGACAAAACGTCTGAAGTGATTTAAAGTTTGTACTTCATGTGGCCTTTTGATCGATTCATGACAAAGAGTGCAAACCTTGAGAGAAGATCGTCGTGTACTCGTTTGCTCCAGCACAACATTTTTTGTGTTGTGAGGGTTTCTGTCATTGTGCCTTGGACACACAATTTCAAACATCCTTGAATAACTGTGTAGCTTTCAGTTGCCATTGTGAGAGTCGTGCACGCGTTGTGTCGCCCGCAGCAGCCGGTGAACAAAGCCGGATCTGTTGCAGGGTAAGTTGTGTTAGAAAACACCCATGCAGCATCAGAATATTAATATTTTGGAACAGATGCCTTTTTGTTGGAGCTGTTTTTCTTATTCCAAGTCAGAAAGTTACTTTTAGAGAAGGAAAGTGTGTCAATGGATGAAGCTGTTTTTATATCACAGAGCATTGTGACAAGTGGAAGCAGGAGGATGGTGGAAGTTACAGAACTGTGTAACATTTCAGAAATGTGTTTTTATCCTGTTAAATAAGCGAAATACAAGAGAAAAGTTAAGTCCAGTAGCACCAAATCAATCAAATGTGCGTGGCGTCCATGTTTCATCTGATGCTAACAGCTTAACATTTGACCTTCTTTCCATCTAAAGGCTCTCGCAGATGAACAGTATATGTTAAACATGGAAATGAGATAGTAAATAGAAAAGTGTCATGCTCTGGTTTGGGTGAAATATCTCCTAAAGACACAGACACAGGCTTTGAACAGGAGCTGTTCCTCCACCGTCATGCTGTGGTGTCGCTGAGCTTCCCTACAGGATAATGCTTCAGGCTCTAATCATGTTCCTCTCGTCGACAGTCCCCCGCTGATGTCGGCGCTGCAGCTGGATGTATCAGGACCTATTTTTTTTCTTCCCTCAGATGAAGCCCAGCGCACGTTACAAAGAACACTCTGTTATTTGAAAAATGCCCGTGTTGCATAAACCGTCAGTGCAGCAGCATGTTTTCATATTATTCTGTCACGGCACATGATAAACCACGGGAGGAAATCAGGATCACAGAAATGTTCGTCACTCAGGAAACAAAAGACTTGTCAGCTGTACGCTTGTGTGGCTCAGGAGGTGGAGCGGGTCGTCCGGTTATCAGAACGATGCCGGTTCAGTTCTCAGCTTCTCCAAGTAGCAGTAATGGCAGAAAGGTTGGTAATTAGAACGTTGCTGGTTTGATTCCCTGGGTAGCGGTCATGCAGTCATGTCCGTCATGTCCGTGGTCACAGTAGACAAAGGTCGGTCGCGGCTCACGAGATAGACCGGGTCGTACAATAATTGGACGGTTGTTGGTTCGATTCCCAGTTAGAAGTGGAATTTGTGGTTGCCGGTTTGATTCTTGGCGCCCTCCGTTAATAGCAGTAGTCCAGTTTGTCTCCAAAAGGAAAATAAAATAAAAAAAACTCAATGGTCAGGTCTTGTTATTTTAAGCATTTTTTTTTCTCAGCCTAGAAAGGCAACACAGAAGTTATTTTCAAGCTCAGTTAATTCTAATTATAAAGTAGAATTATTAATTTTAAAAAGCTAAACTGTCTGAAGGTATTCATTTTGAGTAAATCCATATTTATTATTTATTGCAGTGAGAAAAGTTGCATACTTTTGTAGTTTATGTTCTTCAGTGAAAAACAACATGATGTTACTCACATCACATGTAGTTTCAGTGTTTAGTGAATCTGAACCACCATCCAGCACCAACTGTTAGTCCTTATAATACAAACTAATTAGAAAATTACTCATCTTTCAACAACCACACGAGCCTCAAACACAACTCATTCACAAAAATTAAACACAATTATTCAGGGAAAACGCAAATCCTCGTAAAAAGCGGACGTGAGGCCTTTATCTGAACTCATCTGCTGAGGAATCCCGACTATGACAGTGGGTGAAACTTTCATTTTAAACATGAGCGCCAGAGTCTATGGAGCCAACATGGCTGCCCAGCTTCCTGTATAAACAGATAAAAGGGGGGAAAGACTCATAGGGAGACATGTTTGTCCACTCTGCTCTGTACACAGTGCTCTGTCTGTTTGCCCTGCAGGGCCGGGCCCTCGGCGCAGCACCCACGGGCCTGACAGAGGTAGGGAACAGGAATGCAGATCGTGGGCTGACCACACTGCTTGTGCCCTCGTGTCCAGAAGAGTCTTGGATTTGTTCCTGCGGCTGGAAGGTCGAGGCCGGGCGCAGGGGGAAACAATAGCGGCCATGCAACAGAGCTGTGGGACACAAACACGGGAGATATCCTTGAACCCCGGCAGGAATGTTGATGTAGACCAAAGACGCCCACCGAGACAGGCAGCTGAATCTGCTGCTGGAGAGATGGAGGAAGAAAGCCGGCCTCTGTTCCATCATGTGTGCAGAACATGAACATATGTTGGGCTTTTTTTTTTCACAATGATGAGTAAATGAGAGTGTAAGAATTCATTTGATGCCGTTAATTCAGCTGCAGAGAGTGTTGAAGGTCACTCGAGCTAAAAATAGTCAAAAAGGAGCCCAGAGTTGGTTTCCCTTACATAGAAACATTTCTGATTTAAAAGTCAGAAGACAGGAGAAAGCACACTGATGCTTTTCTTTAAGTAACTTTTTTCCTGTCCTGTCTTTGCATCAACTACACGATCAGATATGTGAAATAAAAACCAGGCTCACAAATAAAAGATTTAATTTCAGGCTTCATGTTTTACCTGAAAATTAACTTTCTGATTGACTAGTTGTCCTGTCACTTTTTCACCATCATGTATTTGCGATAACATTTTTACATTAACAATGTATTTTTTATAACTGTACATAATTCCTAAAAGACTATTTCTGGCAGTTATAGTCTTAGTGTCAGCCTTGTTTTGCATCAGTGAGTAAAAACAGTTTGATGGCTCCTGAATTGTCCGTGATCGAGTGCAGGAATTCATTTGATGCCGTCACAGATTCAGAAGTTCACTCGAGCTAAAAATAGTCAAAGAAGGATGTGGAGGAGTTTGTTTTTCTCCTATATAAATTATTACTTTTCCAGTGTCAACAAAAAACCTGCTGTTCAGCAACAACAAAAAACATTTTAATTTTTGCACTGCTGGAAATCTATGAAAGATACATTCCTGCACGACCCGGCACCATCTTGTCTCCTGTCACTGTGAAATTGGATGGCCGGTCATTTTTCACATAGAGACATAGCTGCAAAATCGAAGTCATCATGCGACGTTTGTTATCACTGGAATCAATTATTGAGCTGAAGGTGAGGAATTGGGGTGCAGCATTCAAAATACCCTCCTTGATGCCCTTAAAACATGTCGCCCAATGTACAAAATGTATTAAAATGCCACTGAGGGCGTCCTTACAGAGGAGAAATCATGATGCTGTCGCCTCTGTGAACAAGATATCTTAACATTACTGCTGACATTTCAATCAACCTGTGTTTAGCTCTAATGTGCTAATGAAAATGCTAATATGTGTGCTAACAGTGATGACGATCACACCTGCTCAACACAATCATTGCCACTGATATTGTGAAAATTTAACTTTCTGTGATTTTGCATTGATATTGTGAGCATGTTAGCTTGCTGACATTAGCTTAGCTCATGCCATCAGGCCTGACTTAAGGAGAAGAGGCAGAGTGAAGGAAAAAGAGGTAAAACAAGAGTGAACGGACGTCATTCACTGAAATGAGAGCTCTTCAGGGTTGTGGTAAAGTTTTCTATCCAGCCACCCTTCCATCTGTGGTTACACATCCATTCAGACTGTTGTTGGTATACTTGATGAAAAGCAGCGAAACAAGTTTTCCACCAGAGCAAGTGTTGAAATGCGTCAGACTGGTCCTTCAGCCTGAAACCGGACCTGACTCTAAAAAAAGACTGCTGTCACACAAAAGCAAAAGGGATCTTTGATTAGAGAAGTTTGCAGTCCTTCAACGATTTCCTGCCACTGAAGTACAATGTTTGTCTCATGAAAACTCTGCAGATTATACCAGGTGGTTTTATCCTAGTTGATCATTGAAGCTTTACATTTCTTTTTCTCTTCCCGGTTCAAGGGTAGTTTTCTCTTCAGTCCAGCGTTATGACGTGGACTCAAGGGGAAACAGGGAACACTCGATGATACCGTGCGCTGCTAATTTGCTTTGGGAGTGAAAAGCCTCTGTGTTGTTGTGTCTATGTCACCCTGGATGACCTCTTCATGTCGCATCCAGTCCCGGCAGCCTGTAGATGACAACATAGCTATGATGCCCAGCAGCTGATGTCACCATCCAGGGGTCCCCCCGGGCCAAGAAAGGTCTCCTCGCTTCCTGCTGTGGATGAAACATCTGATTGTGTGTGATTACAATTAGATAAATTATGATAAGAACCACCGCCTTTAAAACTGACATTCAGAAATTCAATGCACGGCTGATTTTCTGAGGCGTTACGTGTTTTCATTGTCTCAGAAAATTCCCATTGTTCGATCTAATAGGATCAACTGTGAGATGTGAATGGCTTTTTTTTTCCCACAGTGCGTCCTCACAGCGATCCCGCTTGGCCGGTAAACAACTCAATGCAAATGTCTCGGTGGTCGAAAGCCAATGATTCCATCAACGTTTGGCAGGAGCCGCCGCACAGTGCTCGAGCATAATGCTATCATTTGTTCAGCATCTCAACAATATCATGCTCTCTTGTTTCAAACTGAGGGCTGCGGGATATTTTTGCGAGGCGCTGCTGCTGGAAATAAAGGAATGTTGAAGACACACAAACACTTCTGATTTCAGAAGTCAGAAAAGAGGAGAAGTCACAACTGATGATCTTCAGTTGTTTTGCTTTCCTTTTTGTCATTTTTCCCCCCTCGTCTCTCTTTGCACCCGTTACAAGTTTGAAACTTTTGCAGCCATCCGAAATGGGTCAAAAGCTTCTGTTAGACATGGTTGTATCATTCTGACATCATGATATATGATGTATGGCTTTACTGATTGGACAGCTTCAGAGATGACAGGCAACAGTGGGG
This sequence comes from Sparidentex hasta, assembly GCA_030272975.1. Taxonomy (NCBI): domain Eukaryota; kingdom Metazoa; phylum Chordata; class Actinopteri; order Spariformes; family Sparidae; genus Sparidentex; species Sparidentex hasta. The sequence continues at coordinate 15,795 of JARJLU010000925.1, forward strand.
GTGACACGCAGCAAAGGGCCCCAGGCCAGGACTCAAACGTGGGGACAATCCTCTGTGCGGGTCTCCGGCTCCGGTAGCTGAGCTAATGGGCGCCCTGTCATGATATTCTTCTAGTTGTCCTGTCACTTTTTTTGTCAGTGCACAAGTCAAGACTATTTTCTGGCAAATAGGGTCAGTGGAAGAAACATACATTACAATTTGCAATATAATTTGTTACAATACGATATGATATGACAGGATACGATACGAAATGATACGATATGATACAATATCGGACAATATGGTGCAATATGATACAATAAATACATCCAACAGTACCACACCACATAAAAGGATACCATACAATACATTATTATACAGTATTATACGATACGATTCGGTATTATACAGTATAATACGATACGATACGATGTGATACAATACGATAACCTACGAAATGATACATGCGGCACTATGATATGATACGACACAACAGGTAAAGTACGATACGGACAGGCAAGACTTCAGCCAAATGAGATCCAGGCCAGAGACGCCAAATTGGTTTTCAAGTCGCTCTGACAGCATTTAATGATCTACGGTGTTGAAAGCAGCGCTGAGACCCAGCGACAGTAAATCTGTATCTGCCTGCGACTGAAGGCTGATCACGTGCTCACGCGGCTCTCTGGGCTTTTGTGCACGTGTTGGTATTGTTGCGATGTTCAAGTCTGCACGACTGAAATATGTTGGTAGGCAACCAAGGTCACTGACAAGAAGAAGATGCTTCACAGAAGAGAGCTCACTGCAACAAATTCATCTCTGAAATACATCAAGAGGCCTGATTTTCAGTGTCCTGCGCTGGTGCTGTGATGTGTTGCTGGCACAGTCTGAACCAAAGTACAACCTTATTGGGTTTTTTTTTGTTATAATAATAAAACTTGGCAATATTTTCAACTTTCGTGCCAAAAAAGCATTTTGCCGGTTTCTCTGGCTCCGTGTGTTTCATTTCCTGGGCTGGTGTGAAGTGTGGCAGGAAGCAGCCGCCTTTCATTTTCATTATGTTGTGACACAGCTAACATCTGCAGCCTCCTGGAGTCGGAAACAACCTCGGCATCTTTTTCTGAAGAGAGTAGAAAGAACAGATTCTGTAAAAAAACAACCAGCGTCCGTCAGGATGTACTGTTAAAGAAGAGTGAAATAGGAAAAGAGGACAGAGTGACTAAAAACTTGCAGAAAAGAAAAAAACAAAACCCCAAAAAACAGATGTTGATAACTAAAATCAGTCTCAGAATCATGTAAGAATCCTTTCTTCACTGAGTTTAAAACCTACTTTTGTTTTAGAGACCTGTAATTGTGTATAAAAGAAAATATTTTTAAGCAAAGAAGGACTTTTTGTTCACATCCAGGTGTAAAATGCAAAATAAAACCTGCATATGAAGCAGACAGAGCGTATCATACGTCTGGATCGATCACATCTAAGATCTGCAACGATCTGATCAGGTGTAATAAATCAACCATCCCGCGGCCAGAAGACTTATCGGACATGTTGAGCATTGGTCAGTGAATTTCTTGCACTATATTGTGAGTTATTCTTCTCACTTAAGATCATTATTTAGATTTTCTTGTATTCGTTCTTGGAACAAAATATCTAATTTCAAGTTTAAAGTCAAACGAAACAACAACAAAACACTTTCAAGATGTTTGTTCTGTGTAGAAAAAGAACTATTGACTTATTTTGAGTGTATCTCATTTATAACTGATCTGATCTCAAGTAATTTGATCTATAAAGCAACATTTTCTGCTATTTCAGACCTTTGAACAGATCTGAACAGATCTCTCGTCAAGTGAAATGATCTCGCATCAACAGATGAGTCAGTTTCTCCTTAAAGCTGCTATTTGTAAGAAAAGTCAGATAATGACGATATGGTTTCCCCACATCGATTGCAGGACGAATGGGCCGCCATCCAGAAGCGCCAGTATTTGACAAGTTGGGATAGCAGCTTTGAATTCGGTCTTTGTTTCTAGTATCTCAGCTGCTCTTTCTGCGGTGTGTTATTGTTCTTGATGTTTTATTCTGCCTCATGTAATCTCCCACTGGAACTCCTGCTGAGGTGCAGCTGTCGTGGATGTTCACACTGATGTGGAATGAAAAAATATCTACAAATATCACAGATTTCAGTGTGCGGATAACCTCTCCTTTTTCATCATGGACGTACACTCCTGAATAGGGATTGCGTTATTTTGAGTGGCTGGCACAACCCTTTGAAACACAAATTCACAACGTGTGTTCATCATTTTACCTCCAGGCACATCTGGAAACACCACGCCGCCTTCACAAATGGGAATTTTCAAACGAATCCTTCACGTTGACGTATAGAACGGGTAACATTTGAGATGTGCCCACCACAAATTGAGATTTCACTTGAATTCTTTACGAAGCCCCACGTTTCTTCCTACAGTGACGTATACATGCACAGAATATGTCACGTGTGTGTGTGTGTGTGTGTGTGTGTGTGTGTGTGTGTAAACAACTCTAATCCTCCTTCGCTCCGGTGGCACAGTCATCACACATGAGCACACATGTTCACCACAGTTATCAGAGCAAATAAAGGCTTAAAGAGACGTTTTCTCAGGCGGCACTGAACGTCTGATAACAGACCTGTTTGTCTCTGCACTTGACACAGACTCACTCACATAAGTCTCAGTGTGGTGACATGAAGGTTTGAGGCAAACCTCCCTCGCTCCCTCTACTGGCGGTGCCAGGAGGCTGCACGGCGGGTGGACAAAATATCTGAAACACCAGATGATCTCATCAAACACTCACCGAGGTGGTGTTAGAGAGTTGTGAGTCGGACCTCATGGTAATCAACAGCTCTGACTCACAGCTGCTGAGTCGGTCCAAGTCTTTCGGTCCAATCTCATGCAAGTCCCAAGTCGTTTCTTCAAGTCAAGTCACTCGAGGAGAGTCGAAGCTCGTTTATGTTGTAAAATCAGATACTTATTCTTGCTGGCAGCTCTTCCATCACCCTCTTATGAGATTCCAGAGCGAGACGTCTCCTTGAATGAAGCTACAAGGATCATATTATTCCACACACAGGTCTGTCTTTTTAGGAAGCGTTTACGTGATCTCATCAGACACCCATGATTAAAAATTTCAACCTGTCAGCGGCGAAAAAACCCAAGAAACTCGAGGCGACGTGACTGTCATGGCTTGGCTGTCAGCTGGGGCCTGCTGCCAAACCGCTGGCAGGTATGAATCATTTACACACCAAAGCACATCAGTGCAGGTTCACCCAGGTTTAAAAAACACCAGAAGTCCCCTTTAAAGCGGCATTATCGTCCTCTGCATCTCCCAGCCGCAGGAAACAACCATCATTAACCGAAGACAATAAAAGGAAAATGAAGGCAGAACAAACACAGAGTCTGCCAGCGGTGAATCATCCAATGACAGTCTCTGTGTGCCTCACAGCTATTTAGCAGTCAAGGTAGGTTCATTTGAAAGTATTGGGCTAAATGGATGTGCTGTTGCTGTGGTCTCCTCTCAGGGCTCAGTGTCATGGTAACAACAGGTCCGACTCCGGTCTGAGCTAAAGGGCCAAACCACCTGAGAGGAGGAGCAGCAGGGTCCGGGGCAGCTTATCTTCTTGTGTCCCTAATAAGGCTGGTAAATAAATCACAGAGGCAGGAGGGACGCCGGCGCTCGTGTTTCCATATCGTGATATCGCTGAGTATTAAAGCCGAGACGTGAAACGAGAGAGGAAGACTGGAAACATCACAGCTTCATTATCTGCTGTTTAAAGGCTCCATCAGTCTGTGTTGACACAAAGACCTCAGACGGCTTCTTCTCTTCTTCACTTCTCACTCCGTCAAACACAGACGCAGATCTCTTCATCACGTCCAGTTTAATTTACGTAGAAAGCACAGAATCACATATTTGTCTCTGGGGGCTTCATAATTTATACGACAAACTCCTTCAAAGAAAATATTTTTTACTTGACCAATTAATGCTCTAAAGACAATGTGAGGACGTATTTTACTGCATCAGTTGGAGAATGAATGTAGTGTTTCTACTTCTTTGATTTACGACGTGAAATGTATTGAGGACTCGGCCTCTGCATTCATTTTCACTTTATTAAAGTGACATTATATAGAAATTCATATTTTAAAGCAACTGGTGCCAGAGAAACTATCAGAAACTATCAATCTGACATATAACTTAGCACGACAGCTAATATGAGCTGCTATTCAGCAGCGGCCTTTTGTTTCGAGAAGCTGTCACCCACAACAAAAAGCCAGTCTGAGATCAATTTCTCTTCTTCTTCTATTCTTTAAACTCCCTCTATCGCCATCCTCTTCGGTCCCTTCATCTCCGTCGTGACGTCTGTTAAAGGCCCCCGGACATGAAATCTTCCCGGCAGTTCAAAGCTGCTGCGACTGCGGTGTGAACACTCCACCGAGCGGAATGAAACACTTTCTTCCTTTTTTTTCTCTGATATATGATCCAATTTCTCCAAAACGTGCTGCATTCCCTCCATCTCACTGAAGTTACACGGTGCATTGAAATGGTTTTGCGGCTGTCACTTTAAGGTTTAAATGATAAAGTTACATTATGTTGCTTTAAGATTGCAGAGATCATCCTGCGTTTGCAGGCACAGAAGGACGAAGATTTTCCTTTCAGCACCATGTAGTAGATCAAGCTTGTTTCTTGTGTTGTGTCACGGCTCCCTCCTCCTCCTCCTCCTTCTCCTCCTCCTCCTCCTCTGTTTCCTGCTGCTCTCCTCTCAGGTGCTGCTCACCAGGCAATTAGCCCTGACCCCTATTTAAGGGAGGGTGGAGGTGAAGGAGCTCTCTTTTCATCCACTGACAAAACAGTCCTGACCGCTCTGAGACCGTCTTTCTCTTCTTTCTTTCAAGGATGGAGGTCTGGTGGTCCTGTTTTCGTGGTTTTGTTTTGCCTCACACAGTTTTGGTATTATTTCTGCATGAACACTTTCTTTTGCCAGCTTGTTCCCAGGTATGGCATGACAAAAATAACCTAGAAACATATAATGAGCGAGGTAGAAATCATCGTCTGTGTTTTGCAGGTTTCAGCTCCATCTGCAGCTGAGCCGACAGACGAGCTGTCCGTGGTGCTGAAATAATCAGGGCTGCATAACACGGGAGTTCGCTTTGTTTTTCCCTCTAACAGATATCACGTTGTCAAGATTTTGCAGGTATAATTGATGCATTTCTCACGTAATTGGATGCCGTCTCAAGGCTTCACTGCACTTTTCTCTCTCTCTCCCTCTCTCTCTCTTGCAGAAAGAGGGATAACATCTCTGTCAGTGGACGGAGTAAAGAGTCGCCATGGAAACTTCAGGTTGCTTCAGGAAACCAATTACGAAACAACCGCAGTGCCCCCAAAAAGAATAATCACCCCATTATCAGAAAAAAAAAATAATAATAAAAAAGAATTATGTAATGGGTGCTATTAATTTTCAGAATGGCAAAGATGGGAGGGTTGGTTACAAACAGCCTGATGTAGACCTCCACCTTCATCATTAATACCATCTTCATCCTCACAATCCTGACACTGAAGAAGAGTTTGGGGGTCTGTGTCGAGTTCAGCGGCGGATCCACAAAACCTACAAATGATAAAAAGCATCAAATGTTTATGACCACCCGAGGACAAGCGGACCGGCAGATAAGATCGGCCCCTGCTCTCGGGTTACATAGCCCGTGCATCATCCCCGTCGTCATTTCCAGATGGTTATCCCCCCGCATGATCTCTCAGCGTTGGTCCGTCTGAGACTCACATGCTTGCATAATGATAATACAGCTGTGCCCGGACCAGGTCGGGCCCGATCAATGACACAGACGGAGGGCTGAGGACGGTCGATGGAAACGAGAAAGAATGATCAACTATTTCCGTGATGGGTCTGTACGCTTGCACTTGTTGTGTTCAAAAGCAACCCTGGACCCTGAACGCCCCGTCAGGTTTTCCCTAAAGTTACAAATCCCTAGAAGAACCAGATGTATGGATCAGATGGATGATGACTGTTGGACTGGGGACAGATAACCAAACATCAGTGAACACCCAATCACAGGACCGCCTCTTCATTAAAGCAGCAGTATGTAAAAACTGTTCTCCCCTCTCTGCTGCCTTGTTTGAACATCAGCTGTTCGCCCTCCACAGAATGAGCATCACAAAAAACCCTGCTGCTCCTCACTCCTCTCAACCTCGGCCCTCAATCGCTCTGCAGCCCCAGGACAGCTTCAGAGGCATCCTCTCACAACAGGATGAGAGACTAGTACACAACACACACACACACATGCACACTAAAAAATTTAAACCCCATTGTTCGTCATCGTGCCTCTCAGCCACTCGTGGATGTCATCGCCATGGCATTAAAAATAATGAGCCTGAGGCTCAGCGTGGAGCCCAGACGGGCTCACACACGTGTTTTGTAGCTCTCTCGTAGGCGAAGGAGGATGTTTATCAAAAAGATGCAGGATTCTCTGCTTTGAATCAGGTTTTTCAGCAGTCTGCATTTGTTGAACAGCCAATCAGGAACACCGTCTCTCTGAAACGAGCTGGGATTGGTCGAGTTCTCTCTCAAACCACTTCAGGTACAATATGCTGAAACGTCACTCTGGAAGATGATTTTAAGATGAGAAATGGAATCAATCTGCACACAGCTGATATGTTCACATTCATACCTGTCATAGGTGCCATACATCACATCCACATTAGATCTTTACCACCCGACTTTGGTGTCAGGATGGTGGAGGGGGTGGTGGATCCAAACCAGACATCAAGGCTGCCGGGCCAAGAAAATGTGTAAGCGTGACACCGCTGGAGATTCTCGAGGTGACACATTCACGCTGTGTTTTTTGGCAACAATGACCAGATTTTCTGGCGAGAAGTCGGGACATCACCTGCTGTGTTTGTGGTGACTAAAGCAAAGTGTGTTGAGCCAAAACAAGATGTTTTCCCGACACTGACCGAGTGTTGTTTATCACAGCACCGTCACAAGATCAAGTTACAAGAAGCAATCTTCTCTCTGACTGTCCATATAGGTGCAACTCCTCACACATTACCCTCTGTGCACAAGTACACAAGCCTTGTTATATCTGTATTTCAAGATCTATCTATCTATCTATCTATCTATCTATCTATCTATCTATCTATCTATCTATCTGATAATGCACTGACAGATGAGAGGATGAGAGATTTTTTGTTTTATTCATGTGATGTGTCTTGTTTTTGTTTTCAGTCACCTGGACATCAGGATGTATTTATATTTTTAGTAAATCCTCCCGGATAGATCAACGACTGACACTTTTCTATTAAGATGTGACACGTCTGGTGATGAGAGATTGTTGGTTCACTTGTTTTAATCAAATCTGAGCGGGCGCCCGGTTACATGGTGAACCTCTTCTCACTGGTCGGTGGAAACGCGGAGAAGTATTGGTGCGCACAGCGCGGTGACGTCGCCTGGGAAGGCAGCCAGCAGCCAGTTAATGCATGAGCTCCATCCACCGTCCAGCCTTTATTTAAGAGAGGGTCCCTCCTCTTCACGTCGTCCTCAACACAGACATGTAACTTTTCATCAGAGGAGCACAAAGATGGAGCTACAGGTGGAGAACCAGAGTCAGTCTGTCAACTCCAGCACTGCGAGGCTGCCCGCTCAGCACATCCTGGGGATGGGTGTGGATAACTTTATCTCTCTGCTGGTCTTCGGACTCATTTTCATCCTCGGGGTGATCGGGAACACCTTGGTGATCACGGTGCTGGCGCGCAGTAAACCGGGACAACCGAGGAGCACCACCAACATCTTCATCCTCAACCTGAGCGTGGCCGACCTGTCCTACCTGCTCTTCTGCGTCCCCTTCCAGTCCACCATCTACATGCTGCCCACATGGGTGCTGGGAGCCTTCATCTGCAAGTTCATCCACTATTTCTTCACCGTGTCCATGCTGGTCAGCATCTTCACTCTGTCGGCGATGTCCGTGGACAGATACGTGGCCATCGTCCACGCCAGGAAGTCCTCCTCGATCCGGGTGGGGAGGCATGCCCTGCTCGGGGTGGTGCTGATCTGGGTCCTGTCCCTGGTGATGGCGGCTCCCGTGGCGCACTACCAGAGCATCGTGGAGCGGGAGGACAACAACACCTTCTGCTGGGAGGTCTGGCCGGACCACCAGAGGAAAGTCTACGTGATGTGCACCTTTGTTTTCGGATACCTGCTGCCGCTCACCCTCATATCTGTCTGCTACGCCAAGGTGGGTGCGCACGAAAGCAGAGTGCGCAAAGAATTACGCACGGTTTGGATTAAAAACAACACAGTTCATTTAGATGCCAGCGAAGTTAAACATGATGGGAAAATATGGATTTAGTTCCGATAAGAACCACATTTCATTTTTCCCTGTTTTCAGTAAGAGTCTTGAATGTATCCTTAATATGTGAACGTGTTGCTGCGCCACTGATCATTAAAATGTTTCATCTTGTCTGCAGGTTTTAAACCATCTGCACAAAAAGCTGAAGAATGTCTCAAAAAAATCAGAGCTCTCCAAGAAGAAGGTTGGTGGCTGCTGCTGTGTTGTCTGTTTATCTGTATTTGGCAGGTCTGTGCAGTTTTTAAAGGTTATGTGAGCTGCATGTGGAGCTGAAGTGATTTAATTGATCCGTGCATTGAAAAAAAAGAACAAGAATTAATGGCTGTAGTTGTTTTTCAAGCAAAAAATTACAGAAACATGTTGTTTCAGCTCCTCGAATTTAAAGATTTGCTGCTTTTCTTTGTCGTTTATGATTGTAAATGAAATATCTTTATGTTTTTGACTGTTGGTTGGAGGAAACAAGACATTTGGCTCATTTCATTGGCTGATATTGGCCTATGGCAGCTATGAGAGATACTCTGGTATCAGCATATATGTTGTACAATATGAAAACCTTTATTTTTCAGCAGAACATAATTCCAGATCCTCGGGGTGATTTGTAATTATTACATTTCACTTCAATCAGGAGAGACTTCACTAGCCCTTTCCAACCAAAGTGTGCTGGTTCTGGGCTGGTACCAGAACCAGCTGGGCTGTGCTGGTACCAGAACCAGCACCAGGTCTCCAGAGCAAGATACTGAACCCCAAACTGCCCCAGTGCCCCAACCGTGACTGGTCCTTTGACCACCGTTGCTTTAATAGTAATAGTTATTCCTCCACGGAGGAATCAGAACAAGCCGGGGTTTTTAAAACAGGCGATCATAAGCAGATTTAGTTGATCGTTTGTCGTTTGCCCCCAACCCCTGACCACAGTGGGTCTTTGTTGTAGACCAGCAAGTGTTGATGCCACTGGGTGTTGAAACACAAAGAACTGGTTTTGAACCAGCACCTGAACCGCCTTTGTTGAAAAGGGTAATCCGAGAGATGTACTGTCACGTGCACAGTAAGAAGATGTTAAAGTCCTTAGAGTGGTGAGACTCCATCGTGACGTCATCGTATTTGAGGAGGCAGTGAAGCTGTGAGTAGTAAAGGAAGAGATGGATTCTGGGTACTGGTGGTGGTGGATGAAGGGAACATCAGGATCCAATGTGAAGGGGAGGTGATTCTGGAGGCGAACTGGGTGGAGGAGGGACCCACAATCTGCACTGAGACGACAGCTGACAGCCGCAGAGAGAAGATTTTGAGTTCGACTGGAGTGACATGATTCTCTGATCGTTGAATGAAGAAGGAAAAACAAAGTAGCAAGAGTCAGTTGATTAAAGAGACGCAGAGAGTTTGGAGTTAAACTATGAAATATCCTCCATTACATATCTCACCTCAAGTGTTTTGTAACTTTTTTTTACTCCTGAATATCCGTGTTGACTCCTAAAATCAAGTATTGTTGGGGCTGTTATTCGAAGATGTTACCCTGCATGATTTTATTACTTTTTGACATTTCTTAGACTAAATACCTAACGGGAAAACTAACTATCTGATTAATCTATAACATAAAAAGCCATTAGTTGCAGCCCTACCTGCAGATATTATGTCCTTACCTCACTGAAAACATAAAAAAAGGACCTTGTGAAGACTGAGCTTGCATAAAAAGTCTTGTTAGGAGTGAAACTCTTTGTTGAATCCACGTTTTGTCATCTTGTCCACTGGTCTGTTGTTATAAATATCATTATCTCATGTTACTCTTCCTCCAAAGTGCCCTGTCACAGTTACCTTCATCGATCACGTGAAATACGATACTACCAATCAATATCTCCTCCACAGACGGCGCAGACGGTCCTGGTGGTGGTGGTGGTCTTCTGTCTGTCCTGGTTGCCCCACCACATCGTCCACCTGTGGGTGGAGTTCGGCTCTTTCCCCCTGAACCAGGCCTCCTTCGTCTTCAGGATGGTGGCTCACTGCTTGGCCTACAGCAACTCCTCCGTCAACCCCGTCATCTACGCGTTCCTGTCCGAGAACTTCAGGACTTCCTACAAGCAGGTGTTCTGGTGCCGGGTGCCCAGCAGGTGTCCCGTGAACGACACCAGAGACCTCCGCAGCCGAGTGGAGGCGGCGCCGTCCACCAACATCAGCGTCACCTACAAAGCTCACGACTCTCAGATCAGTAAGATGCTTTGATGCCGCCGCTGATGGATCGTCTCTGTTCTGAGTTAGAGCCGGACTGAAACCGGATCTCTGGGATCGATGCATAAACTGATATCCGAGACTTGAATATATCAGCAGATAATTGTTTTTTAACATACTGTACAACTGTGCTGCTTCATCGTATCACCGGTGCGGCGCTCTGTCACGCTCAGTAACATTGACTTGTACTCGGTGTCAACATACTTTAGATATTTTAACAACATACAAAACACTCAGCAGATGACTAACAAGTTTTTATGCTGTGGCCAGAGGCGTTACATTTTTGGGTTCTTAGTCCGTCCGTGCCATTATTGTTAACAGGATACTTTAACATACATATCTGAGGATGAACTGATCAGATTTTAGTGCAAATTCAAGGTTCTTGTGACCTCGAAGGTTATTGTGATATCTCTCAAATCTGGTACAAATATCCGCTATGACTCAAGGAAGAACGGATTACAGTTTGGTGACCAAAGGTCAGAGGTCAAGGCTGCACAAAGCACATTTTGTAACTCTGGAAGTCATACGATAATTACAATAAAACTTGGCCTACAAATGTCTAATAAGAAATAATTATGACATCATGACATTTGATAACCAAAAGGTTCGAGGTGGCATCATAATAAGCTCTGGAACGGAAACTCGACTTGTTCACAGAGGCACAAAACCACAGTGTGCTACTTCTAGTTATTTACATTTTAAACCAACATGATTCCTTTTTAAAATATCTGCACATGTGGACTGTATGGTGAAGGTGTGTTCTAGAGAGAGATCCTGGTTATGGAAAACAAACTGTGTCCTCAAGTACTTGGTGTTGTTTAGGAATAGACGATTGTTACGTGTAATAAAAAGTCTGGTGACGGGATGCAGACTCTGGTCTCCTGCATTATAATCAGGTATGCTGAGCACAAATCCCATAACCTCCGTAATGTGACGTGACAGCCAGGCAGCTTCACGCGCTGGAACTGAACATTCATCAATCATGAGGTGTGAATTCACCCCGCGTGGATGTTCACTGTGCTGCGCTGGATTTCTTGTTACTTACAAGCCACATATCAGTGTATCCGTCAGGCTGCAGGTCTGAGTTTGGTTATGAGAACGCAGTCGGTGCCATAAAGTCATTTGAAATGTCTTTGTGAAAGGCACAGTTTGAAGTAAAATGTAATGTTCTCAAATTGAGCTCTCAGTGAGACACATTTGAGAAACTATTATGGCGAGCTGTGTGGCCTCAGTGCTGCACATACTCCACTCTCAGATGCCATGAGAAGAAAACGAGAAACACAATCTCTGGTTATCCATTTTCTAGTTTAATGTGAACTGTTTTCTTTCCTGCGTTCAGGACTTATTGTACTGCACAGCTGGAGAGAAGGCGCTCGCATGAAACAGAAAAACCCTAAAAATCTTCGCCCGGCGGCGACGATGGTGGAGGCGTGTCACATCCTGCTGCGTCGCACAGAGTGTCGTCCACCCGATGTGAGCTCTCGTCAGCTCGCACTGGGTTTCACATCTCTTGTAACTTCAAACAGAGAGAGATTTTTATTAATGATGATCATCGCCGCTCCTGTCCAGCGTGAAACCAAATGTGAACACTGACTTAATATTACCACGATGTTTTCTGTTCTTTGAGTAGTTTTATTTCCAGAAAAGTGGAAAATATTCTTTTAAAAACCTGAAAAAAATTCAGTCTAAAGTACTGAAAGTAATTCTGAAAGTACAAAGCCATAAAACAAAACTATAACAAAATTATAGAATGTGCCCTTCAAACCATCAATTAATTGGGCCTTTTTTGAATATCATGTCACCTGAAGAAATTTCCAAAAGGTTTTCCAGCAGAAAACTTTTCATGAAGCAACCAAACGGGGCAGAATATCACCTTCCATGCAAAGAGATGAGGTCTGAAACGGAAATAAACCAAAGCTCCTGTTTAAGGACAAGTGAACAAAAGGTTTTACCAAAAAAATCTCATCTGTGAAATGTTTTGGCATTTGAAAAAAAAAACATATTTTTGAAACATTTTCCCCCAAAAGCGAGTGAGAAATGAATCGGGAACGACTTGATGCTTAATGATTCTTACTGAGTAATTCCTCAGTAACTGTGATTTCATCGCTTTACAGGAGATACTGATGAGTTACTGGACACCAGAGCGGGAGGTAATATATTAATGAATCATCAGGTAATGATTAGTTCTTTAATGTCTGTATATCAACTTACTATCAACCAACTAGTAATCTATGGGGTATCTACTCAGCATGATGTCTAACTTCACTTAAAGGTACATTAAAAGAGTGACTAATGAATAAATAATTGCTAATATACGAGTCGTCACTAGTTTGTTTCACTCAGCAGCTGAATGATAGATACTAAACAACTCATTGCATTCACAAGGAATCGCCTTCTGTTTCAAAAAAATGCATTTAATTTGTTTACCTTTCATTCAGGCTCGTGGTCCTGAAAAACACAAGAGGTCCTGTTCTCTTATCTCCTATAGGGACCATCAGGAGATCCGTCTCTGCTCTGATTGTGTGGTATATCTGAAGGCCGAGCACTCTGTACATACGTTGGCTCTATACCAGGGAACATCACGTACATGTACATAGTAAATAATAATGCAGCATTTAAACGGTGTGGCAGATAAACGTCCTGTTCACAAAGACAAAAGGACGAAGAAAGCCCCTCGCTGGTTCACAGCTGAGCTACCAGAGACTGTTCACAGAGGAAGAAACTGCAGACCAGAAGGTTCAAAACATGGCTGTAAGCATAAATGTCTCATTTCTCATTTGTACTTAACCATAACCAACATTAGAATCTCACATTTTTCTTTTAAAATAACATTACATGCATTAAAAATGCTCCTCTTGTTGGTGAGGCTGTACAAGTGTACTATACAGCTTCCAGACTTTAAATTAAAATAGGAAAAGAAATTATTCCTCCAAAAGAAGGCGACATACTGTACAAAAGAAAATGTCAAACAGTTTTATTTATTTTATTAAATCTAAGTCTGATGGGTACACTAAGTTCATCTACAGAAGCTGAGTAAAGTAACATTTAGGAAAAAAGAGGAGGAGGAAAATACTTACAGAGATGAATAAAAAAA
>JARJLU010000926.1:0-31772 GCA_030272975.1 Sparidentex hasta
TATGATATATATATATATATATATATATATATATATATATATATATATATATATATATATATATATAGATAGATAGATAGATAGATAGATAGATAGATAGACACACATGTTTACATGTATTAAATGTTTTTCTTTACATCTGAAGGCCCAAATTGAGTATTATGAGGAGCAAACTTTATCCCACGCAGTCTTACTTTGTGCAGCACTACAGTCTGTATATCATTATCTCCATGTCAATGTCTGTGGCAGCACTGAGTTTAACTTTTCAAGTGGAGATAATATTTGCATATTCCGAGTGTTTGGTCTTTCCAATTAATGAGAAGGACATAACACACATAATACACATTTTTCATTATGTGTGTATATTTTTATTACCATGCCTGGAGGCGACCATTGCATTTTTTGTCTACCAGGCACTGTTGTTTAAATCCAGCCGCCGCCATTTTGAAAGGTGTCGGAGCTTCCGTCACCACGTGAGGAGGAAGCGAGCGAGAAGAGGAGACGGAGCAATCGAGCGGAGCGGCTGAAGCAGGCGAGCCAGGGCCATCACTCCGCTCTACTCGTCTTGACTACCTGGGCTAACTTTAGCTACATGTGCTGAGGTCGAGGGGGAAGCTGATCTCAACTGCAACAATGCCGACAGTTACTTTACCGCCGAAGGAGAATGCTCTCTTCAAGAGGATTTTGGTGAGTTAACTGTTAAAGAGAGGTGTAACGATAGCAGTTGTTAGCACGCACAGCTGGCGATTTTAAAGATTCATCGCAGCGGCACTCTGTATGCCAGTGTAGCTCTCCGGTAGTTAGCGTTAGCTTCGGTTTGTTAGCAAGATGGCATCATTGAATGGGTCAGCTAGTCCGGCCTGACGTGCGCTGTCACTGTAGCGTGAGGCCAAAATGGTTGTTCGTGACTTTGTTGTCATTCTGACAGACTTGTTCGTGTGCATTAAAATGCTGCACTCGTAAAAACACTCCGGTGAAAGTTTGCATAGCCAGATAGGGTCAGTTAGTAGCGAAAGGCCTCACCGCTTGTCAATTAACAGCTATAGAAACCAGTAGCTTAACTGTAACGCTAGCTAGTGTCCACGATGTCTCACTCGCTAGTCACTGTAACGGTCATGTGTGCGGTTAAGTTGGCGTCTCAGGCTTCTTCTATAAATGTTTTGACATCTTTTTGTTGTTAGCTATGTGCATAGCATTTTCCCCAACCAGCATATAACTATACGATTAAGTTGTGTCAGACGTGGGCCATGCTAAACTGCTATGTGAGCACAGCCCACTGGCTGGCCACTTGACGTTAGCTAATCAGCTAACGCTAGTCAGCTCGCGTTAGATATTATGCTTTAGCAGACTTTAAATGATTGACAGTCTTAATCTGTCTGTGTGGGACTTCGGCATGCACACATTATCATCATCGGTCTAGGTTAGATTAGGTCAAACTGGTAATGCCTTTGAGTAAACGAAAGGATGTTGGGGTAGCACCGGTGTGACTGTGTCAGCAAATCTGTAGCTGCTTCGGGCCTGCTTTGCTCTGGCTGCTAGCTGCCCACCCATATCCATCCATCCATCCCTCCACCTCTGTCTTCCATGTTTTAGTCCTTGTGTCACCTCGCTGTTTGTTTGTTTCGAGCACGCAGATTTATGTAGGTCAGGAGAATAGTTGAACAGGTGTGGATGAAGTCTAAATTTACATTGACAGGATGTGACAGCAACTGAGCTGTCTGTGAACTCTGTGTAGGTTGCTGCATGTTTAACAAGTTCTCTGCCGTGCTCAGTGGTTGTCAGCATGTGTTGTTAAACATCTCTGCATGCACACCCAGCCTCATCCTCTCCAGGAACAGTGTTGAGTACGTGGGAATACGTGGTACTACTTTAACATCACTATCAGCTGTAGATAAACACCATTGTTTAGAAAGGCAGGGGCTCTGCTGGGAGTTAGTGGATGTTTATCAGCACATTGGCAGACGGCTGGCATTCAGTCACTCTACCTCTGGCAGGAAAAACGGGACTGTGACCTGCACCTGATCTTGAAAACTTGGAGCCTGTATTTGCTGCATATCTCAGAGGGGATATTGTTTATCCTTGATATGTTTGTGGGCTGCACCATCAGAATGGAAAGATTTCTGATCTCATGCTTAATAATTGTGGAATTTACTCATAAAAAAAGATTATGTTTTTATGATAATGTTTATGTGGAAAAAATTACAGTTAAATTACTTGCAGTTAAGGTCGCTGAAATTAAGATATTGTTTAACTTGAGCACATCACTGCTTCTTTTTTAAGTTTGTTACTGCATGTTCAAACAGCTTCTGCTGGTCTTGATATCTGCAGGCAGATGAGTCAATATGTGTCTGGTGGAGTTTAATGCTAAACTTGTCTAACATAAAGTGAAGTGACCTTTAGGTCTTATTCCTATTTCAGGAGTCCGAAAGCATTTATTCTTGTTGAATTTGTTGTTGTGTGAACTAGGAAACCCAGGATAAAATTACTGTCATTAACCTTTCTGCACTGGTGATATGAGATTTGACATCGTTTTCTCTGGTTGTAGTCAGGAGTGGACCACACCCCTCTTTATTTTTGCTTTCCCAGACTGAGTGCCCAAATGCATTATTAGAAATTGGCAGGTTTCCAACTTGTGCATGGCACTGGAGTTGGATGAGGTTCCATTTTGTTCTTGCGGGGTAAGCAGAAACACCTTTCCTTGCTGTTGGTCTTCTGTAGATTTGACCCGTGTGCTGTTAATCTCACTAAAATTGCAGTTGTCATCAATAATGCATTGCAGTCTTGTTCTTGCAAGAAAAATTCTCTGCTGTATTTGAATTTGCAGGCCAGTAAATTACAACCAGGTGTGCCTGTTGTTTCACAAAGTTGCTCTAACAAATGATAAAACAGTTACAGACAGCAGAGTAAAAAAATGTGTTCACTTCACATTGAGACATAACAGAGAACTATTGCACCTGTAATAACTTTTCACAATTGTAAAATCCCTGCACAAAAAAAACTGCTTTGTGTGGAGTCTTGGCATGTGATCAGTCTTCACAGTAATGGATGTAATTCTTTGAACTGAACTTTCAGGTATTTCATTAAATTTCATTCATACCTGTAGCAGCATGCCTACACCGAAGGGGAGCCAGCATGTTGCAGGACAGGTTCAGTTCAGTGAAAGTGAGTCTTGTATGAAGGGATTCATCCAGGACTGTCTTCATGTTTCCGGAATAACATTTGAAGTTGGAGCAACATAGGTGCCAGGACACACAACTATTGTTGAGTTGATTGCAAACGGTCCATTTTCTGAATGTCCTATCTTAGCTGAAACCTGACTCCAATTTAATTGAATGACCTTCTAAGGTAATAAAGTAGGTTTATATCAATGAAGTGACGAGGTGTAGTGCAATCTTGCACCCTTGTCATGTTCAGTTGCTGTTCAGTTGCCCTTCACTAATGTGAACACTTGCGAGTTGTAACCACAAGCATCTTCCTTGCTACGACCTTCCTTCCAACATGAGGAGAGTGTGGCTTTAAACAGTTTTCTCTAAATCTAGCGTTTGTACTCCTCGCAGTGATCCCTGCAGCTCACAGATTCTCTGTGTAACTCAGGGGGCTAAGTTATTTTGGGGGAGGAAGAAAACATGCTGCATAAGCACAGCTGGTGGTGTTAATGTTGCTAAATTTACATTAAAATGTACAGTTTGTTTGCTAGCGTCTGTATACTTGCATAATGCATGTGTGTCATTTTGAGCTGAAACTTGTCGTAGGTTTCACTGACAGGAATGTCTGTTGTTACCTTGTCAAATTGTGTCAAAAGTAAATTTTACCACAGAAACATATTCATCTGCCTAATTTAAAATGATTTGCATGTGACCATCGACTACATACTACCAGTATCAAATATTTTATGTGGCCCTTTTCTGACGATGAATTTGAATTCATGTTTCAATCGAGAATATTGTTCAGTTACTCCCATGCCACCAAATTTCTGTTGAGGGCTATTCTGGTGAGGACTCGACAGGTGAACTTGTGTTGAGAACAGTGACTTTCTAACAGATGATTTACACAGTTCAAGCGATTTAAGTCGTTCTGTTGACTCATGTTACATGACATCTTTTGTCTATAGAGTGTTCAGTGAAGAAGAAACATACTGTAACTTACAATCTAGTTGAACTTGAGGGCAACTTCGAGCTTTTGTGCATTTGTGCACAAAGCAAGAGTGCAGTTTTATGTTTAGTTGTAGGACAGAGAGGTATAGTTAAGGACCCAATGCAAAGCTGAGGCACTATGCCTGCCTATCATTATGTTATGGAATGAATGAAAGATAGCAGTGGAGTAGTCAGCCGGACCAAACAGAGCTAGTTCAAGTTAATCTCTTAATGTATGTCCTCTTACTCTCCATTAGCCCCTTAAACCCCTATGAGCAGATGGTGTTTTTTTGTTTTGTTGGTTTTTTACACATGTGCAACTGTTTGCACAATTTTGTGTCACACTGTCTTTTATAAAGTTCAGTTAGAGTACAGTATCTAGGCAGCATCATCCACCAACTGACATGTCATGAGCCTTTTATGTCTGTCGTCTAGCCCCGAGTATCTTCAAATGGTGCGAACCTCCATTGAGTTCAACAGTGAATTACTTGTAATTTCATTACTGACCTTGGCACCCATATGTGAAGTTGACGTCATCTTTTTTTTTTCATTTTTTTTTTCACCATTAGTGTAGTTGGCGGTGGGACAACGAAATGCCATCTGCCGGCTTGACTCTTCCTATCTCTCTCTTTCACTCACTCACACACACACAAACACACACTACTATCCCCTCTGACACTCAGTGATCAGCTTAAAAAGAGAAGTAGTGTTATTTGTGCGACTGCATACCTAACTATAACACTGGGGCAAAAAGCTGGGTATTCCTTTAAGGTGGTTTATTACTGTGTGCGTGTCAGAAGAAATTCTGTTTAAGCATTTAAGCTCAGCTTTGCACAGAAGGCTGATAAATGTTAATCTGGAGGGTGGGGGGAATAACCCGGGAGCACATTGTCTGATACTGCTTTTCTGGCGTTAATAATGTTATTGCTGGTGAACTTGGAGTGCTGACTTGCCACAGCACAATTGTGCCTGATTGTTTAAGGTCTTTAGAGTTATTTGTACACTGTTGTAACAACTTGTACTGAACATGCGTGTTCAGAGGAGGATGACATCTGGCTTCCAGTTTACCACTTTATAGTATATTATTACAGTTCAGGTTGTTTGGAAAAGACTGACTTTCAAGTTTATGTCACACTGTCATATCACTCTTGTTCTTTTGCCCTTATGTGATTTCTCTCTCCTTCCTCTGACAGCGATGTTACGAACACAAGCAGTACAGAAACGGGCTCAAGTTCTGCAAACAAATCTTGTCCAACCCCAAGTTTGCCGAGCATGGAGGTAAGCAGCAGATTTGTGGATTTAGGGATGGACAGATGAATGGAAAAGTTCTCCTTTTGTCACCATGCACTGTACCTCTGACTGTCTGCTTTACCATTATCCCCTTCCAGAGACCCTGGCGATGAAGGGCTTGACCCTGAACTGTCTGGGGAAGAAGGAGGAGGCTTACGACCTGGTGAGAAGAGGCCTGCGCAATGACCTCCGGAGCCATGTCTGTATCTTTACTAATGCCATGGCACACATCATATAGTGAAGGAGATGTGTTCTGGGTTAAGTGTCATTTAAGACTTTCGGATGGTGTGAGTTCTATATGATGGGTCAATGTGTGTCTGACTCTTGGAATCTCTCTCTGTGACTCCCAGGCCACAGTGAAATCTGTTCACATTTCCAGCAGATAAGTGCTATCTCAGCCTAAGCCCTAAAGTCAACACACTGTATCACTGAGCAGACAACACCCTGCTATCTGTTCTAGCTTCACCAGTCACTTATCTTGAGAGTCTGTGGCAAAAACCTGTCTTGTTTATGTTGTGTGCACTTGTATAACAGCATACATCTCTAAAAGTGTTTGAAAGAGCAACGGCTTGACATGAAAGCAACATTACTATAAGATTATATCAAAGATTAGATATGTGAACAAATTAGCTATTTTTTCTGTGTGGATGTAATTTACACCCTGCTCTTTCCTCATCTTGTCTGCATTTGTCTTCCTCTGTCTGAGTGCATGTTCTACACTGATGGATAAGATGGTTTATTCAAAACCAGAGCTTAAAACAATCAGTTAGTTTATCAATTAGTTATCTGCCTGTTAATCATTTTAGTCAGTTATCGAGGATAAATAGTCTAGCCTTGCTACTTTTCCAGATTTGGGGATTCACTG
Source organism: Sparidentex hasta (assembly GCA_030272975.1). Taxonomy (NCBI): domain Eukaryota; kingdom Metazoa; phylum Chordata; class Actinopteri; order Spariformes; family Sparidae; genus Sparidentex; species Sparidentex hasta. The sequence goes on from JARJLU010000926.1 coordinate 6,289, forward strand.
CTTTTTTTTGTTATATTACTGTCAGTGGAATGTTTTGGCCTTCGGCTGTTTGTCGGACTAGACAAGTAATTTGAAGACCTCAGCATGGCCTCTGAAGAAGTGTGACAGAAAATGATAAAAATGACATTTATAAATACAAATAATTAATGGTTGTTATTGATATATTGCAACCATATTTAAAATAATGACTTGTCTTCAACACGTAATTAGATGACAGCCACCATCTTAGGTGTATGTGCTGCTAACTTCAGCCCATTCTGTTTTGCTGTTTTGTTTTATTAATGTTTTTCTTCTCATTTTGAAACTGGTAGCAAATTATGGCTTCTTCATAAGTTTCACTTTACCTGTAAGAAACATTGTTATGGCGGAATCATTAAGTAATGGAAAAATTATGGATCAGTCAGTCTTTTGCTCTAACCACGAGTAGCTAATTTGGCCACAGTAATCTCGCCATCTCATTGCATTTCTTCATGAATCAGGAATTGGTCTTCGATACGATTGTGTGAAGGAGATGATTCTTATGTTCCTTAACTCTGCGTGCAACCCAGGCTGGCACGTATACGGCCTACTGCAGCGCTCAGACAAGAAGTATGATGAGGCCATCAAGTGTTACCGCAATGCTCTGAAGTGGGACAAGGACAATCTGCAGATCCTCCGAGACCTGTCTCTGCTGCAGATCCAGATGAGAGACCTGGAGGGCTACAGGGTGAGGACCATCAGGGGAACTACGACTGGATGGTTTCTATCTCGTTAAATAATTATCCTAAGACACCCTTTGATTTATCATAATGGGAAACAATTTTCTGCCGTCATGCCCCACTGGGGGGGGTCAGGACACAGTGTCAGCTGTAGAACAGCACGCCCTAGTGACCACACCCAGATGTAAGAAATGTGGCATTTTTTCTTTTTAATGCGATAATAAAACAGACTGAAATAGTTGTGGGGGAAAGAACGTTCAGGAATACACACTCCAATCTGTTGCCATGTCTTGTCCAGGACACAGGGTGGCACAATGTTTTGGAGACGACGAAGAGTATCAGCAGGCAAATACCAGGTTGCAGTCAGTCCTCACAATGTAGAACAGCTCTCCTGGGACACAGCCGGGGATTTAGATGCTTATTTGGTGAGAGGTATGAAATGGCAAGATGAAAGTCTAGTTGAGAGGATTAAAAATATGGATGAGAGAGGGAAAGGGAGGGGCTGTGTATTAGGGTTCCTTTTTAGTTCTCTGAGCAACAACCTGGTGTCAAAACCATGAATCAGCAAAATTTCTCCTCTCCACTTTGTGCTGTCAGCCATACAGAGGACATGCTGGTTCTAAACCATCCTTTGTTTGTATGTTCCTTTCTACAGGAGACACGGTACCAGCTGCTGCAGCTGCGTCCAGCACAGCGGGCCTCCTGGATCGGCTATGCCATCGCCTATCACCTCCTGGAAGATTACGAGATGGCTGCAAAGATCATCGAGGAGTTCAGGAAAACACAACAGGTTAGATCCAGTTATAGTTTGATTGGATCCCAACTGAGAAACTGATTCAACAAGGAACGGATGTGAAGTATTTTGTATATAGCAGCTGTTCAGCAATCCATCACATTTAGACGAGTAATTTGATGACTCAGATGTGTTGTCATGTAGCATGTGCCCGACTAACTAATTGATGCATGTGAGTTAATGTGCTTGTTATGTGGCCTCAACAGATTTTTAAATATGGTCTCTGTCCTCAAAAGCTACAACAGAGCCCACTTTCTCTCTGGCTTGCTCCTGATAAGACCCGTCTGTTTCCTGTCTTTGTGCCATCTATGTAATACACCAAGCTGGTGTGACTAGGCAACTGCACATATGCACCAGGAATGATGCAGAGTTTCCCGAATTGCATGGATACAGAAGGTCCACCCAGCAGCTCCTGTTGTTTTCCATTGTTTCTTGGAGAAAATGTTGATTTCACTAACGACTCTTTGTTTGTCCAGACGTCTCCAGACAAAGTGGACTATGAATACAGCGAGCTGCTGCTGTACCAGAACCAGGTGCTGAGGGAAGCAGGCCTGCACAAGGAGGCCCTGGAGCATCTGTCCAACTACGAGAAGCAGATCTGCGACAAGCTGGCTGTGGAGGAGACACGAGGTGAGTCATTGTGCTTCAAACGTACTCTGCTAGTGTAACACTGAATCCCAAACCATAGAAATCCCTGGTTAGCCATTCATCTTGTGTGGCTTTGTGTTACTTTTATGAAAGGTTGGAAATAACTTGGATCAATTGTTTCCATAACGTGACGAAAACCCAAATCTGTCACCACTGAAAAGGGCTGTAAGTCTTTAGCAACAGTGATTCTTTTTCTTGTGATTTGTGTTTTCCTGAACTGGTAGGAAAGATTTGTTTGAAGTTATCAGAGACAGGCTGCATGAATGTTGCTCGTGTTTGAAATGTTTTGACATGCGACAGTTCTGCTTACTGTTTCTGTTCCGTCATTGTTGTATTCAACATTCCCACACGAAAGAGTTGAAAGAAGACAGTGTTTCCCCAAACCTTTACCTCTCCTCCCCACTCGCCATGCTGTCTGCCATGTTATCCTACTCTTGCACCACCTCTAGTGTCATTTCGTTATTTGTATACTAACAGGGATTGTCCATTTATCTGCGGGGAGTTTTTGGAGTCAATTTTCACTGCTGTTGGAAGTAGTGGCGCAAAATTGAAATGCAAAACCAAAAATCTGCGAGACAAGTGCGTATATCGGACCACGGATAGTGTATTGTATGGTTCAATATTTTGTTGACATTTGTGGCACCCTTTTTAAGAATTGTAGGCTGCTCAGTTGATCATCTGAAACATTATTGTTAAATTTAATCTGTTGTGCTTTTAAAAATGTACAGTGTAAGCATATTTACACATGTGGATGAACTTCATTTCAGACTGTTAAATTTTACATCTGGCCCAGAATCTATGTTGACAAAATCAGAAAGTGATGTTTGATCTAGTTCCTCTGTACCTGCTGCATTTTACAAGGAATGGGTCAATTTAAATTGATTTATGGTATAATTCATTTTGCTGTCCATGAACCCTGACACCCAAACCCTTCGCTCATCTTTCTACAGGAGAATTACTGTTGAATTTGGAGCGCCTGGATGAGGCAACAGAAGTCTACCGTCGCCTGCAGGAGAGGAACCCGGAAAACTGGTCCTATTACCATGGCCTGGAAAAAGCCTTAAAACCAAGTATGACACATTATATATATTATAAACACAAGCATCACTGACACTGACCTCTGAAAGATAAAATATCCACTTTCTTTGAACAAGCTGCAACTGTCAAATCTTACGTATTTTTATTTTCTTAAGGCAGTGTAGAGGAGAGGCACAAGATCTATGAAGATGCCTGGGAGAAGTTTCCTAAAGGACTGGTTCCTCGCAGACTGCCCCTCACCTTCCTCTCAGGTGTGGCCAATAATAAGTCTCCTTTCAACTAAAACAGTCACCTCAGTCAACATTTCTATGTGTAACTGAGGATTAAATTAACTTGCTAGCATCTGTATTAAGCTTTACTTGTTTCCTTGTATTCCTTCTTTCAGGGTTCCCAGTTCTTGTTTTTTACTCCACTTTTGTATTTTGTAGTCGTTTTTTAAACATAAAGTGAACTGTGTGGTAGAAGTGGATTTAAAGTGTCTGGTCTTTTCCCACTCACCATATTTCTCCATAGGTGACAAATTCAGAGAGTGTCTGGACAGGTATCTGAGGATGAACTTCAGCAAAGGCTGTCCGCCTGTCTTCACCACCCTCAAATCACTGTACAAAGACAAAGAAAAGGTGACAGCACTGCTGCTAGACATGTCAGATGACTGATTGGACTCTAAAGCACAATGACACTTAGTCCTCTTTACTTTAAACCAGCCTGCATCATTCACTGAAAGAAGAGAGGTCAATCTAAGGGATAGTTTCTACTGTCCTAGATTAAAATGTCCTGAGATATTTACCCACAGATGTATAACTCACACTGCAGCTGAGGTAATAAACTCTTTCCTCTTTCTCTTTGCAGGTGGCAATAATAGAGGAGCTGGTGGTCGGCTATGAAACCACATTAAAAAGCTGTAGAATGTTCAACCAGAACGGTGAGAAGAAAATATCTACATCAGGGGGATGATAATGAATTAATTAATTTGATGTTTTTATCATCACATTTGTTGAATGTGCAATGTTGAGTAATGGGGAGTGTTTAAAGTTGTGATCCTTCATCCTTGTAATCCTTCAGCCCTGGCTGATTTGTTAATGCCTACCTCGGTTTAATATTACAGCAAACAGCCTTTGACAGGGTTTCCGGCTTACATTCCATTTAGTTAGGTCTTAGATATGTTCATTTACCGCTTCTGTCGTTGCCTTTTTTGTTTTGGGAAACGTGTTTGTGAGATTCACATTTAGCTCTGTGTGTTGTTCTTCTTTCTGAAGTAGCCAGGAAAGTAAGTGGCATTTTGCCAACAGCCTAGTCAGAATTTATCGCTGTACACTTCACCAGTTCCGGAAAGAATTCTGGGACTGCATTTTTCCTTACTTTTTCGTACTTGGTACAGGTCTTAAATTTAGTTCAAAAAGGTCTTTAAAATGTCTTAAATTCTTAAATTTGACTTGTTGAAACATGTGGAAACCATGCTTTGAGTTGCTACTTTGTCAGAAATACATTTGAAGCAACTGATAAACCTGTTTACAGTGCAGCCTCTAAAAGTAAAGAAGTCAGGTAAAATAATGGCTTTTATTATTTGATTTCATGCTGCACATGGTGTAAGTAAACAGCAGAGCACAGTGATATTGGTTACCTTGCTGAGGAGTTAAGTGTGCAGCATTAAGCAGCTCTTCATCTCACAGCTTGCTGTTGGGGCTTTTCCATCAACAAGGACTTATTCCCTTCCAGTTCACCCTCCTAATTTTGAAATGTACAGAGTACTTGGACCAAAATTAAATTTCTTTTGGAACCCAAAAAGTTGCGTCCCAGCTGGAATGAAAGAAAAAAACAAGTTTCCACCATCTGAAGGGCCAACCAAGTGGGTTGTGTCCTATTCTACACGTCATTGTGCACTTTGCAACAGCCTCCGTTGATGATGCATCTTTTTTCACAATGATTGTGCTTAAAACTGGTGGAAATGCAGCCGAGATGCCACCAAAGTTCAAAGAACCAAAGTTAGTGGAAAAGGAGTATATGGCTGCCTCTGACTGTCCCATTACTACCTGCAATATTCAAAACTAGTTATGTTAAAGACACCAGACCTCATGGTTCGCTGTCACAATACGATATACCTATGTACAAGTGCAAATCAATACAGCAGCCTGTAGCAATCCGTCCCTCACTATGCTTGTACAGCAGGACATCCAGGACACCCTGTGGTTTGCAACACGGGGGACAGTCGAGAAAATGGAGATAGGTGGGTCACACCTCCCACCTATCTCCCTCCCTCCGTCCCTCTGAAAATCTCCATCAGAACCCTTATCTTCAGTGGTTGTCTGTATGTGTTAATGGGTTGACATATTTTTCTCACAGTTGGCTTGTAAAAACCAACAGCCAGCAGCGGAGCTGATATGGGGACATTACCGAAGCTTGTCTGAGCTAGCAGGCTGGACACACTGGATGCGTGTGCAGCACTGCGTGGCATTACCCCTCACTTTTCATTTGGGTGTTGAGGTTAACAGGTTAGCTCAGCCACACTGGATGCATGACTCGCAATTTTCCCACGTGCGTCAAGCATGGCTGCTACATTGCTTCATCTTGAGATTACGTGTCTCGCCTACTGTCACAGCACCGCACTCTAGGTTCTCAGCAAAAACAGACCTTAAAATGACCTTTAGCCCGTCATATTGACATTATGCCAGAGTTTCACTACAGTTTTAATGTTTGTATCTGTAGAATATGTCACAGACCTCTTTCCCCCTCCTACTTTCTCTATGTAAACAGATAGGGCAGACAGGAACCATGCTGCAGCAGCATGAACGCAGCCTGTAGGAACACAAACACACGCGAGTGAGCAGCAGCTCAGCGAGGCAGGCGCCTGACACTAAACAAGCATCCTGTGTGGCCAGCCTGTAACAGTTTGAGTGAAGCATTGAGAACTAAACCAACAAAGCCAAGCAATCAGCGGTGGAGTAGGGAGGATCTAATGAGTATAATGTTTATACAGAACAATGACAGGAAACAGTCGTAGAATGCATTATAGGACGGGCAAAATGGTGGCTTGCTGGCCTGTCTAAAAATGGCCACTGATTTAAATATGTGAATAGAAATAACTGAGATAGGCAGACCCTACCTGTTGTGTGAATAAATCTTAAATAAACAAAACATTCTGCCATTGTGGAATACAATATAAAAGCCATAACAAATGTGAAAGTAACCACTTAGCAAAGCTACTCAACTAGCTTGGGTCATTACCTGGGCTTTGGTTTCGTGGTAAACCACAGGTGTAACCTTTTATACGAAGTGGCTGCATGATGGAAGTTTATGTAGCGCCTCCAGTGTCTTCAACAGGTGACTAAACCCGGTGTTGTTAACAACAGAATGATGCCGTAGATCCTTACCTATAAAAACTGCCACTGGGTTATTCTATTGCCTTTCTCTGAGTTGTTTGGCATCAATTCTTGGCTGGGCTGGTTCTTCTGTTTCTTTGGCAGTCGCTAACATTGACAGTAACCTCTCCGGATGAAAACGACTAATGCAGTTTCTCAAGTTAGTGGTATTCCATAGGTATTTCATTTTTGTGTGATAGACTGTACACACCGCGTGTGTCTTGTCCAGTTCAATGCATAATCGTTCACGTCCCCATCGCAATGCATTGTAAAAACGATTTATTTCAACACCCCTAATGATAGGTGTCAACACAGTCTCACTGTATGAATCGAGCACAGCAGTGCAGTCAAGCCGCTCTGCAACACAAGCAAACAGTGGAATTCTGAAGTAATAGTTGGCGTTTCCTGTTAGTAATTGACAAGAAAATCCTCCCCTTTTTTCGGCACTACCGCACTGGCAGTAACTGAATACAGATCTGATACAGCTGTGGGAGGGTGAACGGTAAATAGGCTGATACCAATAAGATAAATCAGAACATGCTTCATCATTTCCTGTGTAGGAAGGTTATTCTAACCAGAGTGAGAATGGTATGCCCCACTACTAGCAATGTAAGCTAATAATTAGAGAGTTATGCCCACTTTATAAAGTTTCACAACAGGCTTTGATTTCATTCAAATCTTCCAGATGATAACTTTAAAAAGAAAGATGTTGCACATAGATATATAACTATTGGAGTCTTCTGTTTACAAAATATAAATTTACACAATCTCCATGCACTGTTTCAGATGACGGTAAGGAGGAACCACCAACCACGTTGCTTTGGGTTCAGTACTTTCTGGCCCAGCACTACGACATGATTGGCCAACAGACACTGTCTCTGGAATACATCAACGCAGCCATTGAGAGCACGCCTACACTCATTGAACTCTTCCTTATCAAAGCCAAGATTTACAAGGTAAAAACATATGCCACACATTTGTTCATGTGTCGACTGTTATAATTGAGGAGCATAGTGTTGTGGTGCTCTGTTCATGACTGGTGTATTGACCTTCATCGTCCTGCAGCATGCTGGGAACATCAAAGAGGCTGCTCAGTGGATGGACGAGGCCCAGGCTCTGGACACCGCTGACAGATTCATCAACTCCAAGTGTGCCAAGTACATGCTGAAGGCTGGCATGATCAAAGAGGCTGAGGAAATGTGCTCCAAGTTCACACGGGTGAGAAAAACTGTGCGTGGGTGTACGCACAAGTACACAGTGGCAGCTGACAAGCTGAGGGAAAATGTCAGAACAAAATCATCGTATTTCCTGTTGAGTCAATTTGTGAAGAACAGGAACAACGTGGAGATGTCATGACCCTCATGTTTTACTCGTCTGTAATTCTAAAAACCTGAGGAGGAATTTCTTTCTTTACAAATACTCATTTGTAAAGAAAGACTCAATACTCATGTTGAACAGGAGTCAAGCTCAAGATGAGTTATTTATAAGAGAACATATTTTTAATAAATTTATGATGTAATAATGTTGATAACAAGAGGATCCCAAGTCTTCAGTGTTTCAGGCCACGTAAGACACAAAACGAAATATTTTTGATCCATCCCTTGATTATTTTAACAATTTATTGATTAGATGTGCAGAAAATGGAGTTAAATGTTGATGATGGTCCTAGAAAGCCACAACCGATCAGAGAGGAGCAAACAAACCAGGGAAAAAAAATTACAATATTAGATATTGTTCTACTCTAGCCCATGGTCTTATCAACATATTTTCTTTATGTGTTGTTTATGTAGCCATTCAAGCCAAAGATGTGGAGAGGCTTTGAAAAACAAAACTTCATGGCTTGCTCCTATAAGTCTAATTATGACAGTAATCTCTTGGTGCCTTTTAATGAAGCAAGCAGCCATATCTGCAAATGAGTTCACACATGGGGTGAACTGAAACGAGCCTGGTCATGAGTGACAAGATAATTCTAGAAATTAATCTTAATAGATCCGCAATAACACAAAATAATTAGTCTCCAAATTAGTATGCAGCCGTTGACAAGATAATTAAGCACTTTGCCTGCTTTGTCGTTTAACTGTGCTCATGCACGTCTCTTCGTTTGTATCCATCCAGGAGGGAGCGTCAGCAGTGGAGAACCTCAACGAGATGCAGTGTATGTGGTTCCAGACGGAGTGTGCACTCGCATACAAGAGCATGAACAAGTTTGGGGAGGCCCTCAAGAAGTGCCATGAAATTGAAAGGGTGAGGACTCATTATCAGAGGTCATACTTGATGTATTATAACAGGCCATGTTTGAATAATTGTGTTTATGATTAATGTATTGGTTAAATCCCTGATTGCCTCTTCTTTGCCCTCCTCATCAGCATTTTGTGGAGATCACAGACGACCAATTTGACTTCCACACCTACTGCATGAGGAAGATGACGCTCCGCTCATACGTGGACCTACTGAAGCTGGAGGACGTGCTCCGGATGCATCCCTTCTACTACAAGGCTGCTGTCACTGCCATCCAGATCTACCTTAGCCTCCATGACAATCCCCTGACTGATGACAGCAAGGAGCTGCAGGCTGATACTGGTGAGGGCCAGATCCAATCCAATTTGCACCACTGAGTTTTCTATATGAATTGCTTGCCTGAACAAAGAAAAAGAGAAACTCCGTACATTTTGACCACAATTAATAGCCCACTCTTTTGGCGCTCTCTTTTCCAGCTAACCTCTCAGACAAAGAGCTGAAGAAGCTCAGGAACAAGCAGCGGAGAGCCCAGAAGAAGGCTCAACTGGAAGAGGAGAAGAAGAATGCAGAGAAGGAGAAGCAGCTCAAGAACCAGAAGAAGAAGAAGGAGGATGACGACGAGGAGATCGGCGGGCCCAAGGAGGAGCTAATTCCTGATAAACTAGTCAAGGTTGGAGAGAAATGTGAAGAATCCAAATCATAGAAACACTGTCCGCCATAAGGCACTGGAAAAATGAGTTTGACTGAATCAGTTAAGTTCATGTTGACTCTTTTGACTTATGTCTCCCCCCCACTTCCCGTTGACAGGTAGAAAATCCACTGGAAGAAGCCGTCAAGTTCTTGATGCCGCTCAAACACCTGGTCAAGGACAAAATAGACACACACCTGATGGCCTTTGAGATCTACTTCAGGAAAGGTTGGCAAGCTCACTTATTTAAATAACCTCTTATTTTGTTTTTACTGACATAATACTTTATCTGTCATTTCTGCTTCACTCAGGTTTACAATCTGTCCTCTCTTTTCAGAGAAATACCTGTTGATGCTTCAGTCTGTGAAGAGAGCACTGGCCATTGACCCAGATGACCCATGGTTACACCAGTGTCTAGTACGCTTCTTTAAAGGAGGTACGAGAGAGTTCCTCATTAATATCAACATCTTTCAACACACTTTTGTTCCTGTGTTGATACATCCTTTCTTTCTAACTTCGCACCTATCCCCCTGTCGTTCACTTCCTAGTACTTCTTCATCTACTTTGTTTTCCACATCCATCTTATCATTGCTCACATCTCTCCATCTTGTTTCAGTCTCAGAGAGCAAGGAGTTGCCAGAGACGGTCAGGACCGTGCTGAAGCAGGAGATCACCCGGCTGTTTGGAGACAGTAATGCTAAGAGCTTCAACCAGGCCTACCTCACCAAGCACTCAAACTCCATACCGCATCGACTGGCTGGTAGGCCTTTCACACACTCATACACACAATAGGATTAAAACGTGGCATGCCACAATCGGCAGTTAACTCACATTACCAGTGGATGAGTTTGCCTTTTGCTTTTTTCTAATTCCCGAGACATCTCAATTCTTTCTCATCTGTTTTGAAAGTAGCACATGGTCAATGGCAGTCTGGCCCTTGACTAGGCTCAGACCCCAAGGAAGCTTCCGACAGCTGTTGCTTTATCCATTGAAAGTCTCTGTTTCAAACTCAGTGGGGACTGAACAATGTTCAAGCGCAGGTTGACAGAGATGGATAGAAAGATATTAACAAGCCAGCTGCCTTAACCTCAACACAAAAAAGAAGAGTATAATTAGATGTTTCACCCAAGTCGAAACGGAGTTGATGAATACTACAGCAGGGTCAGGGCCAAGAGTAAATCTCTATTGTAGACATTCACATGGCACACAAAAGCCAGATCGTAGTGATTTTTTTTTCCCAGTGTGAAAGGGGTATAACCTGTCCAAGCTCTGTCATGAAAACACACCTCAGACTCTGACATTTTTCTCCATCCTGTAGCTGCTAAGATGATGGTGTATCTGGACTCATCGACGGAATCAAAGGCAGCAGAGCTGGCCACTGCACTAGACGAGTCACTCGAGAACAGAACCATACAGGTATGCAGGCATTGAATTATGCAGTATAACTGTTAAAAAGTCGCAATACATACATCAATAGTAATAATAGTAAAAAGACTCACTTACTCATCAATGTAGTCTTTAATTGGTGCAAACATGAGTGGCAGTCAGAGGATAGCCAATATTTTAACTCTTACTCTCTGTAGATTGTTGATTTACTTCCCATTTTCCTTTGTCTTCCCTCATCAGATCTGCACAGAGACCCTGGAGTGTCTTCGGAGTGGCATCTTTGGCGACTCAAAGGAGCATGTAGAGTCGTATCGCGCCGAGTGTCACAAGCTTTACCCCTACACGTTAGCTTTCACGCCACCCGGATATGAGGAGAACACCAAGATCGCCAACGGAGATGTTTCCACAGAAACGGAGGAGCTAGCCAATGAGATGTGAGCGCAACAGAACAACAGCGGATTAGAAAAGGAAGTGGGCCGAGCACGGAGCCTTGTGGTACGCCTGGCAGCCATTTTGTAGAGCCAGACACGGGAAGCGAAAATGTGGTTGTTTCGTTACTTTGGCTCAGCTTAATCGGGTCTGACCTGGCATGGCTTGGCTCGCTCCCACGTGGTGAAAATCAGGACTGTGTGTGTGTTTGTGTGCGTGCGTGCGTGTGTGTTGAGGGAGTGTGTGCGGTTGTGTATATTTGTGGGAAGGGGGAGGGGGGGAGGAAGATAACAGAATGGCCATTTTACTTTTTTAATAAAGCTGACAAACATGCTGAATATGAAAAATAAACAATAGTTACTGGCAAACTGTCGGGAGAAACTGTGACGGACTGACACAGACTGTCGGTTTCCTCGGAAATTATCAATAACGGAGACGGCAACCACTCGAGTGACTCAGTGCTGCTCCGACACACGCCTATCGCATACTGTGTTCCCCGTATTTTAAAAAGCTAATTTAAATAAAAGTAGGATACAACTGTCACTGGGGGACGGGAGGCTGAGCTGAGTGGATCTGATCTGTGACGGATCTGTAGGAAGCTGAGCAGGAAGAGTTACTGTGGACCCGTAGGAGACACTGAGAACATCCAGCAACCACAAGTGTATCTGTCTGCTGAAACGCTCCAATAAACCGCTGATGTGCACATGGCAGTACAGTGGAGTGTGTGAGGGAAGCCTGATCTGTGCGGGGGCACAGCCCGAAGAAAGCGGCCTCACTTGTGAACAGTGTTTTTTTTTGTTTGTTTGTTTTTTTGTCGTTTTTTTGGTCAAACTGTGCTTCCCTCACCGTTCCTGGTTAAACTTGGGAATATGTAATCCTGTCTGTTATTATGGAGCACTTTGTAGCACAGATTAAAAACTGTAAAGGTTGTGTGTCTTGCTCCATTTCAATACACTGCTTCTCTTACCGTTTTTACATAGCTCTGGGCGAGTTGGATAGATCTAAGCAATACCATAGACACCTTGCTGTCCATAATGGATCAAAGAAACTCTTATTACTGAGGATAATGATTTCTAGATCTGGTTGAAGTGGTTACACTGAGCCTCCTGGCAGAGTCACATGTGTTGTTGCTGTTGTCACTGTTAGATACGGTTTTATCTGCATGTACACAGGGACTCAGGAACAGTCACATCCTCCTTCAGAGACTCTTCTCTGCTAATGAAAACAGCTCTTCTAACGGTCAGAGTTCAGCATCCGGCCCGTTGCCCGAGGTGACAGAAGTGAAAACATCTGGGCACCTGGAATTTGTTTGGCTTTTTCTGTCTCCCCTTTTTTTTCTCCCAATAATCTCTTTTCTTCCCCTTTTTCCTCTAATTTGGGTTCTAATGTGAAAGATGAAATCTGAGATGACGATGTAAGATATCTCTGGATTTTTGTATTAAAACCAAACGGATAAAAAACTGTTTTTCTTTGTATTTGTGTGTTACCAATGTCACTGTAGCCGAACTGTTGAAGTGTTCCTACTCACTGTTTCAGGGTCAGACAGGCAGAGCAGGTATGGATCAGGTAGGACTCAGAGCATTGATGTCAGACTTTTGGTCAGCTGCTGTATGTTGCGATTATTTATGCCCATTTTCCTTATACAGAAATAACTACCAACTTATTTTTCTTAATGTAGTAACCCAACGTTTAAATGATTTAAGATGTTTTTTTTCTCCCTTCTGTTGAATGAATGGATCACTTTTCTGACATCAGCAATTTAAAAAGTGGCAATGAGTATTAACCATTAATGCAAGCAACTCCTCACAAGTTTTCTCCTCTTCATAATCCCCACTTTGGGCTCCATTTTTTTATTTATTTTTTTTAATGTGTTTTATTTACCACATTAATTCTGTCACCTCAGATTATCCAGTCATCTTTATAAATCAGGTAAATTTATTCTTTCTTTATGCTGCATCTTTTAACATCTTGAATCTTTTACAGTAAAAATGATTAAGCCAACCTGTGATAGAATTACTGCAACAAAAGACAGAAGGTGCACAGTATGTAACTCGAGATTTCCTTTCATGCATTTTTTCTGCTTAAAAACACGTGTAGTTACATCAGGAGGCTCCACTCTACAACAAGAATTTTATTTTAAGTAGCATCAGTTACACCAGTTGGTTATGTTAAAATATTGAATGTGTTGGGAGGAACCATGCCAAAAACTAGAAGTTAGACTTTATTATCCTAAAGAAAAATTCTATTTCACAGCAACATATCGGTAAGTTAGCTTTGTTTTTTTGTTATGCCACTTTGTGTGTGTGTGTGCACATGTCATGGCTTGAAGTGGAAGTGATGGCACCAAGTGAACCTGAAGTTGAACAAAAAAAGAGGCTGCTGCAGACAAACATGGAGTCTGTGCATCCACCTGATCTGTTTGTCCTTGCAAATTTACATCAGAGCCATTATAAGAAGTCCACATTTAAGGTTGATTGTTTTGGCAAAGTTTTGTGAGTAAGATGAGTTTGAAGATAAGCATTGTGATCACTGGAGTGTGTTTTGAAATGGTATAAGCAGACATCCTTGAGTGCCAGCTGTGAGCAGATGTTCTCATTATTTTTCTTGAAATATGCTATTAAAATGGAAAAAGGAGCACAAAATACAAGATGCAATTTTTTTTTAAAAAGGCTCTTGCAGAAAGTAATGGAGGACAGGAATGGCTGTTTTGTTTTTTGTTATTTTCCCAAGTCAGCCAGGACAAAGCACATTTTAATGATGTTAAATTTGGCCTAAGTGGATATCTAACTGAACTCTGGTTAAAAAAGCACAAAAGAGGCTTTTCCTTCTGTACACCAGTAAATTTTATAATGGTGTTTTGATACAGAACGATCTAATCCTGACTGAGGCCATCACATCACATGCTTCTGCTCATTGGGGTGGACGATCCTGTAACACACGAGGGCACGGGCAGCTGCGAGTGTGTGTACATGCAGGCGTCACATTGATGCAACATTCAACAACAGAGTGATGACGAGATCACAACTGTGGGAGAGAAGAGGAGAGAAAGTTCAGCAGCAGTTCTCTTGCCATAGCAAATTTTTTAAAAATAAAATGCAATGTACTGAATAACTGGGAACATTTGATATAAGCACAAGGCATGTAGGAAACAAAGTTCTGTTTTTTTGACATTTTTTTTTCCTAAGCTTATGTTTGGACATCTGACAATACAGATGTGGCTTCCACTGTAATATCTTCCAGTACTTCAGAGATAGGCTACTTAAAGAGGCATTACAACAATTCTGCACATCAAGATGAAGTGACTTATCAAGGAAACACGTGGCTCAGCGTGGGAAGAGAGGGTGTGTGTGTGTGTGTGAAGCAGCTCCAGATGATGTCATCAGAGTCTCTACAGTTTGGGCGTCACAGCCTTTGAACAGAGAGCCTTACTTTACCAGACTTACTAACTGGGCGCCTGGACTACACATGTAATTATGTTAATTTTTCTTATGTTTGATCATGATGAATCCTGTACATGCAGCCTGAGACTCAATCAGCTGTAGCCTGATTGCCTAAATGAAGGTACTGTTGCCCACCTGGACGTCATCAGCAGATCCTGACCTTTGGCCTCTGAGCCCTTTGTCTTGAGAACAGACATGCAAGATTCTAACTGCGAGCAGCCACCTCAACCTGAGGAGGAGGGCCGAGCCGAGCAGAAAGACAGAGAACACCTTCCATCAGGTGCACACTACAACCTGACATTTGTCTTGTGGCTGAGCCTTAAAGCACTGAGTCTGAGTGGAGTTTAAAAAAATTGCCACGACAGAGTTTAACAGACAGGACGGCTCTATTGAAAAGGCACTTGGAGTTGCATTATGGGAAATGTGGCATCCAGTGTGTGTGTAGTAAAGAGTTTCCTGTCTAACTGTATCTACTCTGGTGACTGGCCTTGAACTATATAGTAATGTTTTATGTTTTTATTGTATATGTATGTAATGTTTTTTTAATGTGAATGTGAATTTATATCATTTCATGTACATTAATGCAAACAGTGTTCATCGTGTACATGTGTCGTATGTCAGGTTTGGGCCGCAGGAGGATTAGATGATCGACGTGGCATCAGCTGCTGGGGATCCTTTAAAAGACCGAATAAACAAAGCTCAGGACTGAGCCTGAGCCCCTCAGCATCCGCTGACTCACTTCAAAGTCAGACTATGTCACTTTTGAAGGAATTCAAAAAGTCTCCAGCTTACAAATTAAAGTTGAATTAATAATTAATATAAACTCCTTTGTGAATGAACATTACTGAGTAAGCTGACTCAATTCCAATATTTTATTTGTGCTTCCTATATTATGTTTGGCATTAGCATTATTCTGTGACAGTAGTCTTTACTTTGGAAAATGTGTTCATGCAAACCAGCTGCAGAACTTTATCCACTGGAGGGCGACAAAGACGCGCTCTGTATTTGCAGCAGGGTGTCTCTATGATCTTCTCGCTCTCTTGTGAACACATATTGGTTCTTGTCACTTTGATCATGACAGTGAGACTACTCTGTAGAGTGTATAGGCTCTGATTTAATATAGAACAGAGCGTTTATAGTATAATGTTTAGTGAATATTATTATTATTATTGGAGTGCTACTTTAGCACTGTGGACAGGCTCCTGATGCTTCAGAGTAAAAGTCGAGGCCATCGATTGTAACATGCACACACGTCTGTCAGATCGAGGATCAGTGAGTCAGACTAAACTCTGCTACCAGGGGATGAGGAGAAGGGACTGCTGGTTAACAAATGTACAATGTGTTTTGGTCATTTTGCTGACAAACCGCTCTGATCCCCACACAAACTGCCTTCTGCCTGATTCAGCTGAAGACGTGCAGCATTTCTAAAGGTCACGCATGATGTTTTACACACTAAGAGACAATTTCACTCAGAGCAGTCCGAGCCGTGCGTGATGCAGGCCCACAATAGCTCCGGGACAGTGTGTGTGTTACGTAACCACGGTCCACTGTGTCTTTCCATGCAACCACATGGGTCTGTAATCCACTTGAAACCAGCATGAGAGATGTGAGATCCTCTGCACACAAACAGCACAGTCAACATGACTGCATGTCGTTTTAGGAGGAACTTCATCCAGCGGGCTGAGCAGCGTGTCACTTTCCAAAAAAACTGCAAAATCTTCCCCAGAATAAATGTCAGATCAGGTAAAAATGTAAAAATGATGTCACTATAGATCCATAACATAGCAGGACTGAGGAGTTATGCTGAAGTTACCAACAAACAAAACACTGTAGAAATCTTTAGAGCCTCACGTTATTCTGACGCTTCGCCTGTAGGGGGCGCGCCGGTGATCCGATCTCTCCCTGAAAGTCGGTGTCCTCTTTGCAATCAGCAATCGACAGCAGCTGAGCGCTCCTCCTCTGTCATTTTTAAAAAGCTGCTGCAAACTCACGGACACACAGTCGCTGACCTGCTGCTGAAAACCGAGCGAACATGTTCTGCAGACGGGCGCTGATGAGAGTCGGGCCGCTGGCACGGAGGGCTTTCAACCCCACATCCAGAAATGGTGAGTCAGGTTTTCAATTAATCACTTTTTCTTTGGACTGGTCGTCAGATTAAGTAGAGTAATTACAACAGACTAAAGATTACCGCGTCGTGCTTCTACCCGCAGGACTGAGCTCAAATTAAAGGGCAATTTTAAAGTGTTTCTGAATGAGTGTCCCGTAAAGCTGTCCAAAGTGTCATCCAACACACGCAATGGCTTTAAAAGTTAATCTTGTGCACAATTTCTGCTCATCCTTGGGTTTTTTTGGTTTTATTTTTTAAAATGTTTTAGTTTATTTCACTTCTATGAAGGTACATCACCTCAAAGTCACATAGATTCGTGTGCTTTCCATTGTGCATGCGTTCAGTGAGGAGGAGGTGTGTCCTGCTTTGGGTACATGCAGTTCTTGCACACAGGTTATGAAAGAGCGCATCACTCCCCTCCGTCTCTGCCCCTGGTTTTAGGTTTATAATCACTTTGCATCAGGCGCGCTAGATTCTGAATGCAAATATGTAACTCTGTAGCTCGTTGTGCGGTTTTATAGGATAACGGTTTAACAAGCGATTCTTGGTGGTCTACGTGGGTACACTTTGTCCTAGGACGTCTCATTGTGAGCTGGACCAGCTATGCCCTGCAGGAATATAACCCCTCATGAGTATGAAGATCATAGAGGAGGAGGATGATGATGATAATAATAATAATAATAATAATAATAATAATAATAATAATAATAATAATAATAATAATGCCCAACCAAGTCATTTTTCTCCTAACATGCGTCCTGGCCTGGATCATCCTCTACTCTGGCTCTGAGCATGTGGGATTCAGCCTGTGACCATACAGTAGTTGTGAAGCTGTGGCTGATGGTGCAGATGAAATCCAGTCTACCTGCAGGACCACAGCTGCTCTTCAGTGCCCTGGTTGTGCTGCAGCTCTACATATTGTGGCTGTCTGGACTGCTCTGTCTCTCACAGAGCACATGGCAGCTGACAGCCTGCAGCACCACAGAAATGCTCGTCTGCACACATGTGTCGCTTCCAGCAGAGCGGCCATCTTGTCTGCTGTTGCCTGACATGCGTGTCCATTTTTACAGTCTTGCGCCTCACTGTTGGGATTAACTGCTTACCTGTATAAATAACCTGTACTTGGCCTTGTCCCTGCATAGTGCTGCTGTGTCATGGGTATTAGAAGAGATTAATGCAACACTGGCATCCACAACAGGGCTGTTTACAGCTCTGTTTTGGTTTGGCACACATGGTTACATTAATTAATCACCTGTAGTATGGTGTTTTGACTATAAAACCAGAGCCAGCAGCCATGTAGCTTAGCATAAACGCTGAAAACGGGGTAAAAGTTACAAATGTATGCTATTGCAGTAAGAAGTTGTGTTTGTATTCATATTTGTTTCATCAAGACAAAATTGTCACATGAAAAGTTTTTAAAAGTGGCACATTGCAGGTTTATAGGAGTTATGCGTTTCTTGGTGGGCTGCTGTTGCAAAACAAACAGCGGAGAGACCACGACTCGCTGCTTTGGCCCAAAAACTAGCTTGAGACGACTTCCTGTAAAACCAGTGTAACTTTTTTCGCTGTTTGTTTGAAGTACAATTCAAACAAGGGAGATGTAAGACATTAATTGTCGGACATTAGCGGTGCTGTTGGGATGATTCCTGTCTGGTTAGCTTACCCTCGCGCTCTGTCTTTAAGTCAAGCAAATTGCCCCTCCTAGTGTTTCACTGGTTTCAATGGTTGTTCCACTCCTACCTGGATACAGTAACCAGGGAAACTGATGCCTCCTCCTGCTTTGGTTACACGGTGGCAGATTCAAGCCATTTGTGCTGTAATTTGACAGGAAAAATCCATCCTGTGGCAGGGTTAGCTAACTGGGACCAGATCTATATGTGGTTATACAGTTTTAGATGAATATTAAAATAACATTTTTACCACTCAATAATAAAAATAAAAAAAACATACACTGAATATCCATGGCTCAAAATGTTTCATGTTAAGTATTTACAGGGGAAGTTTTCTTTTTTTAAGCCACTTGGGAGCAGCAGGAACAAGCTGTGAACAGAACACTGGCAAACTTGCTAGCAAACAATTGCTTATTCTGCATCAATTAGAGTAAGAGCAACATTAGCATTCAATTGTTGTTGTGATTTTGGACAGCTGGTGAGTGTAGGTACTGGACTGTAATCAGTCCTGGTTGTTGAGATTTAATGTTGGATGTGTAAAATGGCTGAACAAAAGCAATGTTTCTGATAAGATGCTCATAATGTCTGACAAAGAAATGGTGAGCTTCATTCTGTTGGCCTTCCATTGAACTGCACCTGGAAAATAAAAAATGATAAAAGAATACTGCATCCAGTAATCATCAGGTTTGTGGTATTTGTGACAACTATAGTTGCAAACCAAAACACCAATATGCCTTTGCACAGGCCCTCAGAAGCTCTCACCCTACCGAGCATTGAAATTCAATTACAATATCTAGCAACAACATATTGACAGGTACTGTTTCCTGTTTTCATCATTGACAATCTTACACAGACTAACATCTTTGCATTAGCACTGCTGCAGTCGCACTTAAAGATGCTCACAGAACATCAACAATGAGATGAAACTCTCAAAGGTGCTTCAGCTAATCCGGGTTCATCTGTACGAACGACTCCTTACAACTTTACACACTGAATAAAGTCTAGGAAATGGTTGCAAAAATCTATTAACTGAACCAACCTAAATATCCTGTGACCGGTTATACATGTTGTGAATGCAGCAGGTGGACAATCATGTCTTCATATAGATCCCAGTTGTCACTGTATAAGTCAAAGGGTGACATATGATTTGCCTGCACACATGAAACATGGGAAGGACAAAAAGGGTGTATGTGCTGTACATTGTGTTCCTTCACTGCTTCACAGAGCCTTCTCAGCTTGCTGAGTGAACCACGTGCATGTGCACACGTGAAGGCGCGTAAATCATGCTAAAGGTGTTGCATGTACAGTGACTTTGTACATGCACTCACTCTTTGGTGTGTGTGTGTGGTCTAGGTAGGAAGAGATTAGGCTGACGCAGTGTTTTGGATGCAGGCTTGTTTTATTTACGGCCTCCTTTGCATGCACCACTGGCAATCCTTTTAAACACCAGCAAATCTGTTCACATGGCATACACGCCGAGCCAGCCACACCTCCACAGCAACAGAGTGTTAAGAAGCACCTGACAGATCCTTGAATAGGCCCTGATATGTGCGTTGAGGGACTATTTTGTATGAACTGAAACCCACATGATGATTTTTCAAGTCGTCGATGCAAATCAAAGCTCGAGCAGGAAGTGTTTGTTTGTTTGCTGGGGATTTAATTTAAGGGGACAATTTGGTGTTTAGCTTGGCCGCTGTGAAATCTTTCCATCTCCTCTGCTGCAAATGACCAGGGCCGTATTGTGTAACTGGATTAAGGGATGAAGACATGTTGACGCTATCACAGAATGCGCTGGTCTTTGTGCCGTGTTGTTCTGACGGGACACCGAACTAAATGTCCACAAATTATCAAATATGTAGTGCACTCTCTCATATTCATTCATTCATTCATTCATTCATTCATGCTCATTTTGGATTCCATGATATAAATGTTCAGTTGGTGGTTGATTTTTAAAGGAATGCAAATAACAAGTCAACCGAGCCACAATTAAAATCCATTGCAGTAAATTCAAAGCTCTTGGCTAAAGGTCGGCCTCCTCTCAAATCTCCAAACTCACCCTGTAACTCTACCTTCCTGTTTCTCAGCGGTTCCAGTGCGACACATGGCCTTTGGGGTCCCTGGTGGCTCCTCCAACATGGCGTACTTTGTTCTGTGTGGAGGAGGCCTCACTGCTGCAGTCGTCTATGTGAGTATTTGAATGTGAAGCTGGAATAGAGAAACCTCAGTTTTGTAAGAGATGCAAGTCTATGTTATTACTCTCTCTGCAGTGATTTCATATCCAGTTTTCATATTTCATCATATTTTTTTTTTTCTTGTCAGCTAAAGGTAAAATACAGTTAAATACAATCATAATCAATTGAAAGTGTCTTGCCATCTACAGGACATTTATAGGTTACGATCAAACTTTTTTTTTCCTGGCAAAGAATCTTTTTGTGTACCTGTCCAAGCAAAGATTGACCTCTACTTCTGATTCTAAACCACACCGCTGTAAAAGGCAGCACTCGTGATCATCCTCCTGTACTTCTACACTGGGTTGTCTTGGTTGGCAGGGAGCCAGTCAACATGCAGTCTGCAGACACACTGAGCTATGGCCATGTCTGTTTTACACACACAGTCCTGACAGTGGCAGGGACATAGAAAGTTCTCTGTGCTCTCTACACAAAGCTATTGTCTGGGCAGACTTGTTTCTGTTCACTGTCAGGCTCCAGTGCACTGTATCAGCTGTGTTAGTCCATGGTGGACAAAATGTCAGAGTTGGGTTGTGGTTGGTAAGATTGTTACTGTATTTTTATGTTATCATTTGATGTGTGCTGGAATGTAATGTGCACATATCTGCCTTCTTTCTCTCAGGCCTACAAGACAGTCAATGGTGATACTGAGCGACATGAGGACAGACTGGCCAGCATGGCCTCCACAGCAAAGGGTAAGTTTCTGCCACACAGCACATAAGATACACAATCAACCTCCTGAGTATAAGTTGGTGCACAGGCCTTCAACACACTACAAATGGTGTGGTTGTTGCCAAATATTGTCCAAAAGTCAATGAACATGTATTGTCAGACGTCATGCCAGCAACAAAATTAATAGAGAGGTGGCACATTTCAGAATGCAATGCCTCAACACTGAGCAACCATTTGGATCACTTTTCCCCAGATCACATAGTTCATTGTTTTTTTTTCTTTAACACTTATATAATTGATCAAGCTCAACAGATGGACACCTTTTTTTTTTAAAGGCTAACTGTATTAATGGAGCATTGACATTGATTTTGTAGCTTAATTTAGCTTCGGTGTACGTAATGTATGCAGTGATGAAATGAGTACTAAACCAAAATGGTTCTGAGAGACAGAAAGCAGAAGGACTTGCTGTAGTTCAGAGTTGGCTTCACAACCCAAATATCAAACATGGTGGAATGATCACTCTCAATAGCTTGATCTTGCCTGTCAGTTTTGATTTCTGTCTGCAAATTATGTGTCTATTCAGCCAGTTTGAGCCCGGAGACATCATGGCTCTGCGCCCAGTGCAGCAAATAGTCTGTAAATGGGATGAGCAGCGGCTGCCACTGGTTCAGTGTACATTCAGCCAGGAAGTGTTGTTCTGATTCCAAATGGAGCATAAAACCCTGCTTCCTACAACGCTGGACACTGTCCTGCTTTGACTTTAAATGGTTAAAGATCATTTTGTGCATCAAGACATGTCTGTGACCATTTCCTGTAAATAATTGTTTGATTACTTGAAGTTAGTGTGATAAAGGGCTTGCATTCGCGAATCATACTGTCTGATGAGGCTAAAGAAAACAAGTTATCATAATGGAAAAAAATGACTATAAGCTGATCAGCAGTGAAGACGACATTAAAAGTCGAGGCGTTTTACTGGATATAGGACGGTGGTAATAACATAAAACTTCTCATATATGTTTTGAGCCAAATAGTTTTGAAGCCACAGATTCCAGTTATATTTATTTTATATTTAAAGCCTGGTATAATTAAGCTTACTGTCACTTTTAAATTTTCCATCCAGACTTTTTTTCTTGCATTTGATGGCTCTCCTCCAGCAGCTGCACAAATGATTGGGTAAAGTATTTCCCTGCTGGAAAGTTGGCCCTAGGAAGACAAACATTTTTTTAGGTGCATTTGCATAAACTACTGACACTATGGTGATGCAAGTCCCCCACCAAAAAATGATACCAACTTCTGTGTTGGTAATGTGAATGCAAGAAGACAAGATCATGACGGTACCAAAGTACTGGTACCATCATCCTGCAGTCATCTCATTATGAGTTCCTTTTTAACATCATTTGGAAAAAAAAATTTAATGTATCAGCCTAGTTGATTTTCCATGTTAAGTTATGGCACATTTAAACTAAAATGAGATAATCTCTGATGTCACATTTTGGCCTGGCGTTTAGCATGAATTTTCTGCCTTGGTTTTTAAAGTTTGTCAAAAAAAAACTTGCTTTAGCTCCAAAGTGCTCACTTATCATTCTGTGATTACGCTGCAGTTTTTTCATTCTGTCTATGACTGTTGAATGGCTTTCTGTGTTTTCTTTGGGGCACTAATTATTAGACAGTTGCCATCTATTACCTTTTTGTACCTACTAGCTGAATGGGTTAGGTATGTAGGTATTGAGAAACTGCTTCGTTGAGCTCAGCAGTTGTATTTCTGTCCTGAGGATGACATGATGGGATTAGGCTTATCTGTCACTTTAGTCATATTATGCTGCTTCACCTTTTCGACCTTTTTGAAGACGCAAGGTCTTGACCTTCAACCTTTCCTGTCAGGAGTCAGACAATGGTTAAGAACTTTGCTGTGCTGCAAATTGTGAGCATATCTTTACCCGCTGATCCACAGATTATTAAAAGATCTAAACATCCAAAATCTAAGATATATTACACATCTGTTTCTTCAAATTATTTTTAGAATTTTCTTCTGGTGCAATAATGATGAACTTTTAAGAGATAAGTCAAAGATTTGTTCATGTCATTCCCAATTTCTGTTTCTGCAGCACCAGAGGCAGCGGCACCGGAAGTGGCAGCTGAACCAGAAGCGGCAGCTCCTGCAGCTGAACCAGTGGCAGCAGCTCCTGCAGCTGAACCAGAGGCCGCAGCTCCTGTAACTGAACCAGAAGCGGCAGCTCCCGCAGCTGAACTCGCCCCTGTGGAGGAAGCCGCACCAGCCACTGTCGCCGAGCCTGTCCCTGCTCCTGCAGAACCAGTAGCCGAGACCGCTGCTGAACCTGTTGCGGAGGCCGTAGCCGAGGAAGCAGCCCCCGCAGTCGCTGAGGTGGTCGTGGCTGAGGTTGCAGCTGAGCCAGCAGCCGCAGAAGAAGCTGCGGCACCTGTAGCTGTAGAGGCAGTTCCTGAAGCTGCTCCCGTCGCGGTGGAAGTGGCTGCCACGGTGGAGACGCCGGCAGAGGCCCCCGCAGCAGAGAGCGCTGGTACGGCAGCAGTAGAAGAAGCCCCTCCTGCTCCCCCTGCTGAGGCAGAGACTGTCTCGGCAGCCCCTGAGGCTGAGGCTGCCCCTGCTGCAGAGGTGGCTGCATAAAGCGGCAATGCTTCAGTAGTTCACCCAGATAGGAGGGCTGGGAGTTAGTCCCGGCTCTCTGGGCCAAGGAAAAAAGGACTCATGAACCCCAGTTTTAAATAATGCAGGGGGGTGGTGTGGGGGGCACTTGCAGTTGGTTAACGAATACAGTTTGGGGTTCATGAGTCCAGTTTCCTCCCCTCCCTTACCTCATCCCAACCTTAAGCTCCAAACCCGAACATTTGCATTAGGCTGTCTGTTTAGGTTCAGTTTGGAAAATTCAGTTTCATAGGAATGCAACCAGAGCAATTCAACAGTTAGGGTTTGGAGTGTTGAACTAGGTGATAGAAGCGACAGAGCCGAGTTTGTGTCTAATGTTCTCTGTAAAAATGATGTTCTGAAGTGCCCTTAAAAAGCAGCACTGCATTTCTCTTGTGTAAAATGTCAGCATGGTGAATGAATGCAGCCCAGTTGATTGTTGAAGTTATTCAGTCTCATCCTCGTTTGCACTTCTTCCGCTCAGCAAACGCTTACTTCCAGCTACATCGCATCAGTCTTTGCTTAAATTCGGATTAGAATGCAGTAGAGAGATGGAACATAAAGTGCGTGCTTCACTCAGTTTCAGCAGTCTCAGTGTGAAGTTTGACCAAAAACCAGTGAGCTCTTCTTTTCCTGTCCTCACCTCTTGAATCCTGTAACATCTTTTGCACATTTTCTCTTCTCTTTTTACTCATAAAGGAGTAAAACTGTTTCTTTACTCTTTTAATGTGAAACTTTAATCTTTCAGGGAACACTACAGTAAAAGATAATTCATCTGTTTCTGAGTTGTCATTATGATTAAAACAGTGTTCGAAGAATAAAATCTCACTGGATTGTATCATGATGTTTCTTTTTTTGTATGATGTTGCATTTTTAAAAGCACTCAGCAAGGTTTGTTTTGTGAATTTATGCTACAAACAATTTTAATTTGAAAAATTGCATTCAGATTCCTCAGGTTGTAAACTAACAGTATTGGAGCAAGTACTCAGTCTGCCTGAAGCTACTTCGTGGCCTAGAGTTTATTCAGTGACTGTGGCCAGCTTGTTGCTTTGAATATAGACACTGACGTACAGTAAATATGTGATGTAGGTGTAGAAACACCCACTTCCAGTAGAAACGCTCCTGTTCCTGAAGAATCCCTGTCATGTTCATGCTCCTGTGCCTTCAAGGGGAAGATTGAAATAATGTTTGAAGAATGTTTTCAACTTAACTGCTCTGTTCTCCAGGATATTGATTTTGTTCCTTTTGTAAAGAGCACCTGACCCCCTCTAATATAGACATGATGAACTCTAATCCATAAGCAGTCACAGAATGTTTGTCTGTCTGTGTGGAACAAGACAAAATGCAGTGTGGCAGGATGTGGAATGTCCTGCTCAACAAGTTGAAGAAAAAAATCTGCAAGCACTCTTTATGCATGCACTTTAAATGTTT